>JAGFMF010011466.1:5724449-5776856 GCA_019455555.1 Galemys pyrenaicus | reverse complement strand
ATGCCAGAGGGTGCACAAGGGACTGAGGTGATGGTACACGGGTGAAATGGTGGTGGGTACCCCCTGGGGACTACAAATGATGTCAAATATAACTAATAATAATAAAAAAAAAGAGTCCTCATAGGCTTTTAAATATTTTAATTTTTCATCTTTTTAAGCGGTTTTGATTGTGAGGATTATTGAATGTGTGTAATTCACCATACTCATAGAAATGTTACTTCAGGCTATTTAAGCTCCTCAGTTCTTAATATTAAAAGCAGTACCCCATGTTCTTTTCTTTGTTAGCATTTTGATTCTGATAGATGTATCACATATATCATCTATCAGATATATGTAATTTCTCAATTCATGTCCTTGATAGGTCCTTGGAAACTGCTACTTTAGGAGAAATGATGTATAAAGAAACCCCTTTTACTGTAGGGTAATTAATACAAGTGTGAAGTCCCTGAAGGCATAAATACAGTCACAAAAACATCACCAAACTTTTAAACAAAGGTCCAAAACACTTCCAGTTTTAAACACTAATTTCTGTGCACTCATTCACTCATTCATTCATTCAATTCCAACCTGTTTCCTCCAGATCTTGGGGTGACCAGAGCCCATCCTAGCAGCTCAGAGCTCAAGGTGGGAACAGGAACCCACCCTGAACATGATGCCCTTCATTCGCAGGGCATACTCACCCCCCACTCACACACACAGAAACACACTAACTCAGACTGACACAAATTGGACACAACTACCTCACGTGCACCTCTCTTTGGACCCTGGGAGGAAACCAAAGTATGTGGAGAAAATGTATGCAGACTCATGAGGAGAACCTGTAAACTCCACACACAGTGGCCCTGCTGGAAATTGATTTTTTTTCCCCTCATTTGTGTTATAACAAAACAACTTTGAACAAAACACCACTACCTGAGAACCTGCTGTGTGCATGCATGCGTATAAAATCAGATAAATAAAAAAGTAAATATCTATTTGGTACTGACTGCAAGGAGTGACTATGAGCTACTAATTAACAGACTTGTGAAAAAGCTTTTTCTCCTGAGGTAACATTTATTTACACAGAAGTTTCACTGAAAGGAGTACAGCAATTAAAATTTTTCTTGTGATAAAACTGAAGGTTGAAAGTAGTCTTTAAACATAAGATTAAGTATAAATTGAAAGGTGTGCTTAGGAAAAGAGAAATGGACTGCAAACTGACACTTGTACTCTATCTTATAACCCTCTCTTTCTATTTCTGTAATAATGTGTATTAAACTACCTGTAAAAGTGTGGGTTCCCCATCTGAATGTGACTCCCACATATAACGATAACTTGTAGGCTGGCTAATTAGTCACATAAACACTGCTTATTAAGTCCTTTTGTGAACAGCTCTGTTTTTACATTTCTGTCTTTGCTGATGGTGTTATCAGATTTGCCTTGCTTGCCTCTTCTCCCTTTGGCCACAGGATTATTAATAAAATCCCAGACTCTGCCCAATTCTTGTCTTAAATTAAGCATTAGAGGGATTTTTTCTCTGTAGCTAATATGTGTTTATATGTGTCATCCCCACTGAATGAAAGCAGAAGTTGTTCCTTGTCTCTGTGTCTCCTTTGCCCCCTCTCCCCCAGGTGCTTTATAATTTAGTGGAAACTCAGGATATATAGTGAATGGGGGGTACCCCCAAGGGGGGTAAACTTGGTGTCAGAACCTAGGGGATCATTAGGTGACCTCCTGCCACCAAGCTACTGCTATGATTCTCTTTCCCTTAGGCCACCTGGCTATTACGGCTCCAGCCTGGAGTGTGGGTGAATACAACCTGGCCACACAGGAGGCTAGGGAACGAGCTTGGCCCAGCGCTTGTTAGCCCTCCATGATGGCTTTGTGGTCCTGGAGAAGCTACAAGCCTGAGACTGATCCCATCTCCCACCCTCATTCAAGGAGGTCCAGCATTTCCCCCCCTCCAATTAACTGTGCATAACAACAAGGAGTGAAACTGAGTGATTTAAGTAATAATTTATCATATCAGTTCACCATTAACAGTCATCTAGTGTTTCCTTTGCCCTTTTAAGTGAGTCTTTGTTCTGATGCTCAGCTCTTCTGTGTATTCCATAAGCTTTTAGTGAGTGCCTCCCTTCCTCCCTTCCTCTCTCCCCTCCCTCCTGCCTTCTTTGCGCTTTGAGGCACAGTGTCTTTCTGGAAGCTGCTGAGCCAGCTCCCATCTCCCATACTTCGTCCCGTTTACTAGGCATCATGAATGTCAATTTATGAGCAAGAATTCCAGGCCAGGTACTGAGAGATACAGGGGAGCAGAACAGAGTCTTTACCCTGGACAAGCTTTCAACCTGAGGACAGGAGACTCATCCAACATATGAAATCCTCAGAGGAGGAAGGAGGGGACTGTATTTATTTGTCAGTGTCAGTGAATTGAGACAAGCAGCCTGGAAGAGAGTACGTGAACTGAGTTCTGAATGTTGATGGGTTTGGGAGGAGGAAAAGGAGAGGGCGGCCCATGCTGGGATCTGGCAGGAGCACAGATGTGGATTTGGACATGAATTTCCATCTGACGTGAGGGCAGGCGAGATGAAGTCAGGGAGCTGGTCCTTAACCAAGTCAGTGCTGGTTAGGGGGCCCTTTGCCTCCTTGCTAGTTCTCCCCTCTTTGGGCTCACCTGGCCTGTGAGCCTCCTTTTCTTAACCTCAGTGATTTTTGGGGTGTGGGAAGCCTGACCGTATAGAGGAAATCCGAGGAAGTTTTAGGTTTCCCAGGTCATTTGCTTTCATGTCCCTATTCTGCACGGGTGTGTGTGTGTGTAAAGTGTGAGTGACTGAGTGAGTGTGAGTACACACTTGGGCTCTAGGGACTCTCATCAGACACTTTTGTTTCTGTATTTGTGGTTGGGGTGATAATAACAACTGGGTTAGCAGGGCCATAGCTTTAACTCATAAAAGCTGTGAGAACTTGGGTCCCCCAACTGAAGCCTTCTAGCAGCTCTGATCCCACCTCAATTCCTTTTGGTTCCCTGACAGTGGAGGAGGAGGGCCCAAGCATGCAAAGGTAGGAGAACCTCGGCCGAGGGAGCCTCTGCACTGGCCTTTCCTCTTCAACAAGGACTCGAGGTCAGGCGTGCCTATGGCCCCTGCGCTAACCCATTCTTGGAAGGGAACACCCTGCTGGGTGCTGCAGGGAGAGGTTTCACTGGCTCTCGGAGGACCCAAGGTGACAACAGGCTGAGCCAATTCGCACATGGAGACTCCCAGAGAGTGATTGAGGAGGGACGAGCTGCCTGGACCCAACGTTCTGACTCTCCAGCATCTAGGGGCATGACAGACTTCAAGGTGTCTCCTGACTAAAATACTAAAGTGTCTTAAAAAGAAGGTCCCAAGAAACATTAAGATTTCCAGTACCCACTTCTAATTTTAACAATTCGATACAAAATTGATGGCAAGGTAAATAAGATAACATTACCTTTCACTCCAAATTATGCCAATCCAATGAGGTGAAGACATATTCTTCACTAACATGTCTTTTAGGGAAAGGGCATTATATTTTTTAGAAAGAAATACTCAGATTAGTGGCCTGAGATAGGGGGTCAGTCCCTAAGTGCAAAAAAGTAGAGGGGGAATTTTTGAAACCATTGTTTAAGGCATTGAAAGAAAGTTGCCTCATTCCCGAGAGGAGAGATGGTAGGAAGTTGAGGCGAATAGAAAGAACCAAATGTCTGGTGGGATTGGGGATGGCCAAGGGGGGCTCACCACCCTCCTCCCTCAGGACCAGAGTGAGGGGCAGCAGGCACAGATATCAGTGATAGCAGAGGGACAGGAAGGTGGCATCTGTGCAGTGGGTCAAAGGGCATGTCTCCTAATGGTAACGGATGGCCACGGGTTCAAGCACCCCTGGGTGTCTGGTTAGAGCACTGTATGTAGGCAGCACGCAGGGGAGGTTTGGGCACTTAGAAAGGTGAACCTCATGAAGTTTAAGTTTTGGCATGCAATAACCCAAGTCACATGTTGAACCTAGGTGGAAAGATTTCTGATTTCTCCTAACAACCAGTCATTCTCGCTCTAAAGCTCAGCTTCAGATAATAGACAATGCATCTTCTCTATTCACTTGTGAATTCAGTTCTAGAAGTCTCAGTGTTTGCTCCAGAAATACCAATATCCACTGTCTGCCTCGTCAGGAAAAGGCAGAGAAGGAAAGCCAAAATGACTAAATAACTGTATCATCCGTCTTTAGGGGACACTGAACTCAGCCACTGGACCACACCTGCGTCCTCTAAGGGATGACAGGGAGGGGTGATGGCAAGTGGTGAGGGAAGGCAGCTTCATACCAGGTCAGATGTGTTTCTTCCTGTCGCTGCAGCTCAGCTCCCTTCCTCTCTGTGGCCTCAAGGAGTGGCACCACAGATAGCTGAAGTCTGGGCAGGCCACTGTGTTTTTGTTCCAAATCTGAACTGCTTTTACCACGTGTGGTGGTGCTGCCCCTTTAAGATTTTTCTTGCTTCTTTCCCTCCCCTTCCTCCCCAACCAGGGAGTCTAGAAGAATGAAGCCAGGATAAATTGAGAAAATATTTGAAACCTATTAAGCGTGACTACAAGTTTATTGTGATTCTTAAGTTAATTATATCCTTTTTGACTTCCAGCCAGTCCCTTTGCTGGGTTCCATATAGACTTGGCTACCTATCCTAGCCCAGACTGGCGGCATGCCTATCTGCCTGCCTTCTTCCTTCCCTTTCTCTCTCCCTCCCTCTTCCTGCACAAATAGGTCAGCAACCTACTGTAGCTACAACTGGCTTAAATATGATGGGGACTGTGGTGGGTAAAAAGGATTTGGAGCATGTGTGTGTTTATGTCTGTGTTGGGGGAGAGACAAGTTAGCTAGTGGGAGAGACCACATATATAAATTCTTAATATAACAGCTTACATTTATTTTAGCTTGTACTTTACGGCTTGCAAAGTGTTAACCTCTGATCATTTAAATCTCATGAATACTTGGTATAATAGATGTTAGCATTGCCACTTCTGGATAAAGAAACAGAGGCACAAAGAAACTTTCAAAAGTGATCACATAGCTATTAGGTAACTAAGTCGTGTGTGTGTGTGTGTTTGTGTGTCCCCTCTGCAGGACACTGGTTTCCAACTAATAATAAAGTTGTACCTTTGTATAACATTTATGTGTACTAATGGGTGTTTACACATTTGCCTTGTTTACTTTTTCAAGCATTGCCATCTTGGCGCTATCCACATTTGGGAATTCTTCAGGAATCACCCCTGCCTCCTCTATGTCTTGACAGTGGGAGCTGCCTGACCTCCTGCCCCCTGACTTTTACTGACTGGTTCAGGGTCACATCCCTTTCTCAGGATTTTTGTATCTGAAAATGAAAGGGCTCATCTTGTAAACACAGTGGTGAACAGTGGTTATTTTCTGTCAGGTCACCTGGTACTAGAGGAAGTCAGTGCATAGTAAGAAAAGAAAACAAAAAGACAAAATAATAGCAAAAAAGAAATGAGGAGAGACAACTCTTCCTGAGTTCCCTGCTGGTTTTCAGTCTTTGGTTCTATCCTCTGAGAGCTGGCAGCCTCTCATCCCTTGGATTCTGTGTGACACCCCTATTTCCTGCCAATAAACTCTTTTTGCCTGTACTGTATGCTAGTGTTAGGATTTTGTGTCTTGCAACTGAAAGAACCCTCAATAATACATAGCAGAAAGTGGAAGCAGGGTGAACTAAATGCTAAATATAGGTGCAAGGAACGAACCATTGAAGTTCAAGGAACACAGATAAAAAACTGAAACTTGGAGGAAAGTGGAGCAGTTTTCACTGTTGTGTTGCAAAAGATCTCATTGTAAGATCTTCTTGGTTTGCTTGGCAAAGCCAGTCTTCTCTTGATTTTGCTATTTCAGAGCTCTCTGCAAAGATTTCTCTCTCAGCCCATGAGCAGGTATAGCCCAGGGTCTGGAGGTGGAGGGAAGCGAATTCCTAACTGAGCTTCATATGTTGGTGCTGGGATTGGCAAGAGGCCTCAGCAATTCCTCACATGGAATCCCTAGGGCTGACTGAGTGTCCTTACAGTATGGGGGTTAGTTTCCTCTCGAGTGGCAAGCAAAGAGAACAAGGAAGAAGCCATGTTGCCATTTGTGTCTGAACCTCAGAAATCACACAATGTCACTTCTGTAATACTGTATTGGATGCATCTTTTTAGTTTGGGATGGGACTACACAAGAGCATGAATAGCAGAGATACCGGTCATTTGGACCATTTTAGAGTCTGATTACCATAATGCCCCTGTGGACAAGCCTTAATCAATAAGGGATCTAAGCCAGAGGATAAATGTCCAACCTCTTAATTCTCAAATACATTCTGCATGGTTGTGGGAGGGTCTCCAGAGAGTCTGAGCCCCATTTTGCCACAACATAATCATCTCAAGTGTACATCCTTTATTGGCTTCTCCTTCTTCTTAGCCTTCTAGTCCTCTCTCCCTCACTTCTGTGAGGGAGTGAGGATGTGTCCTTTTACCACTCTTGCACCAAAGCTTTGTCTAATGCTTTTGGATGAAATCAAACAAACAAAACAAGCGAGAGGAGGGCAGCTTTAGCGATACTCAGCGTGGGTGCAGGCCCTGGGCAGGGCAGCGGGGAGTCTACCAGGAAGGGCCTGGGGTCAGACAGTGCACTGTACATGACAATTGGGGTAGGAGAATGGTGGTCGTGAGAAGGGCTTGTGTTAGGAGAGGAGGACTGGGAATGAAAGGTGGGGGTGTGGGAATGAAGATCTAGATCTTACAAAGGAGGACCTGCTAAGGCTTCCTTCCCAGAACCAGTCAATAGGACTGTGGAGCCAGGGCTGGGTTTCAGAAAAGACTGCAGGAGGTTAGCAGTTCTATTCATTTACAAATAGTTATTAAGCATCTTTTAAGCAATATGTACTGTTTTAAGCATGGGGCCATAGCCATGAACAAGATCATGAAATTATGTCCTCCAAGAGATGTTTTCTAGAAGGACCTAATAAGAATTTCCCTTAGCATCCTGAAGGCACATGCTTCCTAGAAAATGAGTCCCCAGACCCAGTCACAGTCAGTTCTTAGTTTGCTCACTCCAAGTTTCCCCACAAAATGTTCTGTTCACTTAGTTCAACTGCAAGTGTGTTCAGAGTAGAAAGCCTGAGTATGACTTACTAGCTTCAGAAATAATAGTTGCAAAGAGTTTATATTTAAAAAGTCTAGGGTTCTTTAATGTAGTAGATTTAGGGGCCTCCTTTACCTCTTCAAGTGCACACATGTTTTCACCCATGTAATAAGTTCTCATTAACTCATAAGTACTCCTCCCACTCGTATCTTCTCTTATTCTGAAAGTTAGCCTGAAATCAGACAATCTTAAATTTATGATTACTGCTTATAAAAGCCAGGTCATATATGCTTGGCCAGGCTAGGCCAGGAACTGATTCCTGTGATTTCAGTTCTTTTCCATGGAATCTCAGTGTTGAGTCAGTAGGGGAAGAAAAACAAACAGGCCTTTTCACTCTTTAATATTAACAGATACAGCTACGGTTTACAGATGTAAGTAATTCTTCCAGCTACTATCACATTTGTTCCTCCAAACTCAGGAGATTTGAAAGAATTAAGCCATTTTATTGGGAGAAATTTGAGGCTCAGAGAATCTGAGTGATCTATCCTAAATCATGAAATTTTCACATTTTAAAAATATATATTTATTCCATCATCCTTCACATTTGCACAGTGTATGATTTCCCTGTGAACTCCCCACCACCAGCTCACCCGTGCGCCAACACCACAGTCCCTTGTGCTCTCCCCACCCCTGTCCTGATCCTTCTCCTCCTCCCCCCTCAGAATGTCTCTGATCTGTAGTCACCTGATGATTTTGCTACCCAAAAGCCTAGCTCTTTGACTTACATCCAGGGTCCCTCTGACTGGACTTTGTCTGATTCTAATTCCGTATTCCTGTAGGATCCTACTTCCTACCTGTGGTCTCCTTGCAGACACAAACTTGTGTCCTTCATCTCATCTGACTGTCAGCTGACTTGAGGAAAGTGACAATGACTGAAATTAGCTTAAGGACATTTTCCAGAGAAAGTGTGACACTTTTCACAGATATTTATTTATTTACTTTTAAAATTTTTCCTTTATATATATTTGACATCAATTGTAATCCCCATGTCACCAGTGCACCATCACCTCAGTCCCCCGTGCTCCCATCTGCCCTCAACCTTCCCCCTCCCCCCTCCATACCAAGTATCCCCAATTTGTCCTTGTCTTTTCATTTTTGGTTTTTGTTGTGTCTTTATTGTTATTATTATTGTTGTCCTTATTCCTTCCCTTGATTCTTATTTGGTTCCCTTATATTCCTTCTAGGGGAGGAACCATCTGGTATTTTTCTTTTGCCTTCTGACTTACTTCACTGAGCATCATCCCTTCCAGTTCTATCCATGTTCCTATGAATGCATCTAGTTTTTCTTTTTTGATTGCTGAATAGTATTCCATCATTTTCACAGAGATTTAAATTTTCTCCACGAATTAACAAAACAGAAGTTCTTGTGGAAAAGATTTGGGCTTGGTACAGATTCACTGTGGAGTTGGTTTGCTGGCCAAGTTGTTTGCTTGGTGTCCCTTATGGCCACCACAGAAGCATTTATCTTTGTAGGTGTGAACCTCAATGCTGATGGTACAAGAGGAAAGAAGGGAGGAAGAACTGAATGTTGCCTCCTGAGCAGGTTTATGTTGTGGACCTTGGTAGGTCGTGGGGGGCAAGACCTGGGAACCCCCAGGGTAGGTGGTCTCCAGGCTCAGTGGAACCAGAAACACAATCTCCCTTTTCAGATACACTTTTCTGTATTCTCTCACCCACTTGGATGAGGCCAAAGGGGAACCAGAAACACAATCTCCCTTTTCAGATACACTTTTCTGTATTCTCTCACCCACTTGGATGAGGCCAAAGGGGAAAAAAACAACAACAACAACAACCTGTTTCTTTATTAATGATGCTTTCTGCAGAGTTAGATTAAGCACTGATTAAAGGCAGATGCTTCCAAAGTATAAATGTAAGTACCCTCTCAGTCACTTCTCCAGTTACAGGGTTTCCTACACGATTCTTTAGAATCACTTTGGCACTCTTCCCATTTGCCTTCCTCCTGCTCTCCACCCTGCTTCCGAGCCGCCCCTCCCAGAAGGGCTCTGACTGGCAGGAGCAGGAGCAGGAGCAGGAGCAGGAGCGAGGAGCGAGGTTTCTGTGAGACCTGCTCTGAACTGGGCTTCTAGGGGAACCACTGGGAGTTCTGTCTGGAGCCACCCTACCAGAGAGCAGGTAAGTCCCCGGGGCTGGGAGAAGCGCTGTTCTGCGCTTTCAAGCCTCAATTTGCTGCTATGGAACTTGCTCTAGGTTTTGTTTATTTACCAGGATGGGGTATAGCCCTTTTGTAACTATTTCCTGCTCAAATTAGAGGCTAAGACAAGTATAAGATTTGTGGCGCAGGTGATGCTGTCCATTAGTGGTGCTTCTCCTTTCAAGTGCTCTGAGAGGGCATGGAAGTATGGAACAGGAGGTGCTGGCTGGCTTGATAAGTGTTCACAGCCTTGGCTTTGTGTTGAGAATTGGACTTTTCTAGAAAAGGTGTGCTCTCAGTCTTACCTCCATCTCAGGCTATGGTGTAAATCCTTCCAATATATTCTGAATTCCCTGTGGCCAATTAACATAATCAGAAATTGACATATATGTTTTTGTTTGTTTATTTTCTGAAGCGCTGGCAAACTAGTCTTGGGATTGATTTGGATTAAAATCAATTGTGGTAAAGCCTGTTCACGTTGATTTGCTTTTTGATTTTCTTATGAAATCTATGGAGGAAGAAGGGGATATTATTTTTTGTAACCCACATTAAGAAGCATGACTTATGTGTCACTAAAGTTAAGATTTTCTTATTCAGGCCAACACCCAAAGTGGATGGAGGGGCAGCCTGGAGGATACAACTGCCATTGGGCCTTGTGAGTGGGATGGGTAGGACGTTGTCATGTGAGGCCTGTGTGAGTGACGGGTGACTGGGGAGGTTCATATCCTGGGAAGAACATCACACCTAGTACAGGTGCCACCTACCAGCCTCGCCCACCAGAAGCTATGTGGCTTTCAATTCCCGAACTCCTTCTTTGGGTCCTTGGAATGTCTTAGCTTTGGAAAAAAAAATTGTGGGAGTTGGATGAATTGTCTTTATTAACAATGGGCTACACTAAGGCTACTACACTGAGAGGCTTGGGGATGGGGAGGG
The DNA here is from genome assembly GCA_019455555.1 of Galemys pyrenaicus. Classification (NCBI taxonomy): domain Eukaryota; kingdom Metazoa; phylum Chordata; class Mammalia; order Eulipotyphla; family Talpidae; genus Galemys; species Galemys pyrenaicus. The sequence continues at coordinate 5,766,610 of JAGFMF010011466.1, read as the reverse complement.
GAGGGAGCTAATTGCTTATCAAACAATAAACAGATGCAAGCAAGGAGGTGTAGAGAGTAAGAACTTCCTGTTCCCTCCCTCGACCTGGGAAGGGCAAAGGCTAAAAGAGATGGTGCCTGGAAAAGGGGAAATGTTTTGGCTGAATCTGCCTTTTCCTGTGGTTTGGGTGGAGGGGAATCATTAAAATGCTTTCAGGAAATGGGAGAATTGTCCTGCCCCTCTAGTGACTGGTGACCCTCCTAAAACTTAGGGTTCGGCGAACCCCCCAGAATGTGACACATTCAAGAGAGGAATAGTTGGTTCTCCTGACATGCAAATAAAGGAGGCCAGGACCATGTAGTCAGCAGCAGTGGGGTGTGGGGTCCAAGTTCCATGCACTCGCCTCTCAAGTGGAAAGAAGTTGGGCGAAGCTCGGGCTGATTAGCCTCTGTGCCTCTCCTCCGTGGGACAGGCTGAATTTGGGAGAGAGAGCACGGTGGGCAAGAGGATGGTCACATGGTCACAAAAGCATCAGGGATCAGAGGTCATGTTTCCAGCAGGCTCCACTGAATCAAACCAGTAAGAGCAAAAGCCCAGGAAGAAAAGAAGGGCAGCCTAGGGGGTCTGACTTCTGGGGAGAGGGCAGGTCTTAGCTATGGGAAAACTAATCAGGTGGGTGGAATTGCATGGTGGTCATTGCTTGGGTTGAGATTCTCCAGCTCTTGCTTATGTGATCACAGGCAAGGGTGTCCATTTCTCTAAGCTCTAGTGTCTCCTTTTATAAATTGTGAATGATATAATAATATGCACATTATAGATTGCTTGGAAAATTATGGGAGGTAATTCATTTGAAGTATTTGACACAGGCTTTTCCCATCACTCATAGCTCTTTTTAATGTCAGTGCGGACATTTGGCATTCCAGGTTATGTGGACCAGATCCATGCCGAAATGTTCCAGATACGCAATTGCGAACCCTTTGTGACTTCCTGTACTAACTAGGGTAAAGTGTGAGGGTCAAGTTGTCCACTTTTGCTTCTGACATTGAAAATTATAGAGAAGCACTAGTCAAAGGAGATATAAGGTTAAAACTCCAGTCCCTTAAGGGAAGGCCATCAATAATTCACCTTATTTCCAGATGAACATTTCCTTTCAGAAATCCTCCAAGGAAAATATTTATCTCGTGAGATTGTTCTGACAATTAAGTGAGATAATGCATGTTAACACACTCAAAGTTTTATCTTAATAGGGTAGATAGCACTACACGATACCATCCATAAAGAATGTTTGTGACATCGCATTAATTGAAGAGTTCATTGCATATGCATGACAATGTCACCCATGTAAATACATGCACGAAAAGACCGCTAACATGAAATACACCAAAATGCTAAAACTTGTATGTGTAAGTGGCTTTGGTTTATGGGTGATCATTTCCTTTTCCTATTTTCTAAATTTTATTTAATGCATGATTTTCTGTCCCTGCAAGAAAACAGATGGCACATTCAAATGGGGAAATTTGAGTATATTTTATTAAAGGGACTTTTTAATGAAGGTATGGGTGGAGCTCTGTAACAAAAATGAGTGAAAGTGTAGTTCTCAGGTATGGTGAAGTGATATGCTTTTATACTCCACATCTAAAGGGGCAAGGGGAAGGAGATGGTACAGACCCAGAGAGTACTATGTGGAAGAGTTACCAGGCAGAAGCCATCACCCATGACCATCACTAGGGTGAGAGCTGGGGAGAAATCTGTGATGTCACTTTCTACCACTCTCTGTGTCTCTTGCTTTTGCCTCCCATGGGCCAACCCCAACCAGAATCCAGAGTTCAGGGGACCCCAGTAATGGGTCCATGTAGATTAGCTTCCTGGGCACTGAGCCGGGTGAAGAAGGATGGTGAGAGATCTGTATGGAGGGCAGCACAATGAGATGATACAACTACTAGAATTTTGGTGCAAGTCATAAATAAAAAGCAAAGTCCTTGGCTATCCTTGGTGCCTTCATACACACATACACTTCCCTGTCTCCTCCCGGTGCAATAACTGCTGATTCTTCATAACCACTTTCTCCTCTGGGCTCCCACAGCACCCAGTGCTCCCCCAGTGCAGTCATACTCAGTCTGCAGTTTCACCCTCTGTCCTCCACTTGCCTGATTCTCCACATTGTTGTGAGGCCTATGAGAGCTGATGCAGTGTTTCACATCATTTTGCCTTCTCCAGCACCCAGCACATGTTTGAATGAATGAGTGAATGAATGACTGGTGTTCAAATCAAAATACCTCCATAAAGTTTATGGATCTGAATAAGGCGTGGGGCTACTTAATCTTAACTGCAAGTGAATTTAGGGTTTATGCTTAGGACAGTGAGGCCTTGGACCTCTTTGCTAGGTGAGTATTTGTGTTCTGACTATTCTGTGGCAACGGCCTGTGAACCTGCTGGGCTGGGCCAGTCCTTAAGGAGCATGAGCAGAGCGCTCACTGACAGGCAGTTTCCCACCCTCCCTGGCCCATGCAGCCCATCTCCTCTGGCAGTCTGCCAGAGCCTCCTTATGGGCTTCCCAGTCCCCATGATTCCCTGTGTCAAATTGTAATTCACATGCGACTGGCCTGGTTTAAGATTGCAAATTGAGATTATGCTTGCTTCCTTTATAACGCGTGGTGATTGAGAGGTTGTCATTGTACCTGGTATTCTGACTATTTCAAATCACAGGCTGTTGTGAGCTCTTGAGGGATTTTTCAACCCTTCTATGATCCTATAAAAGTAACGTGTAGAAGCACATAATTTAAGTAGCTCAGCAGAAAAATGTTGAACATATAAAATGAAAACTAAAATGTCTCCCCCTTCACCTCCATATCTAGTCTTTTAAATCTTCTGGTCACTGTCTCTGTAATGCAAAATAATTCTCTCATACTTCTATTTCTTGATTTATCAAGTTTAAGTTGAAATTATTAAATTGTTCCTTGTTCAAGATGAGGAATTTAGCTCACTGCCAATAATCTTTCTGCCCTGTCCATGAGTCTTCCAGTTTTTGTTATATGTATTTTCAATTTTGTTTTCCACGTGATGACCCATGTGAATCTAAGGGGTCAACTTAGACTTGTAGTGCTTGATCCCTCACCCTTCTATGCCATGTCTTGTTTGTTGTGTGTTTATCGCTGCTTGCTTGCTTCTTTTCTCTCCAACAACAACTTGCAATGTAATTTTATGATAGTTGAAATGTATTCTGTAGTTATAATAAATTCTTTTTCACCTGTAGCATGAGTATTAAAATTAAAAACAAATATGTAACCTTTATCGCATAATGGTTTTGTAGCTACTAGTCCCTAAAGCCACGTTCACATGTGTGGACCCGTAGAGATGAAAATGGATTCTAATGGCACTGACTTTCTGCTATATGAAGGAGAATGATTTTTTAAAAAGATTTATTTATTTATGTGCACCAGAACTGGGGTATAGGCTGGAGGTGTGGGGGTGAGAGGATTCGCCAGAGACAGAGTGGAGAACAGAACAGGCAGAATGACTGAAATGCACTGCTGAGGGGAGTAGAGGGCAAGACAGGAGAGGTCTGCTGTGCCATGTGGGTCACCTCCCAGGGATAGAACTTGAGGTGCAGTGCCTGCAGATGCTTCATAGTTCAGTGCTTAACCCCTTGTGCCACTAGGGAGCCCCCTGAAGGAGAGTGATTTAAGTGTCAAAGTCAAATGGATTTTCTTTTTTTCCTTTCTTCTGCCAGATGCTCAGATAATTTGTCTTCTTATATAAAACATGACATTTTGAAGAATATTTTGTTTTCACATTTATTTTATACCTATTGAGAAACCAGCTTTTTAATCATATCCTTTGTTATAATTTATTCTTGAGTGATTTTTCTCAAGACTCTCTACTTTTCACTAATTGGAGCAATTTTCTTGAAAGCTGATTGAGATGTGGTCACCCTGGAATTGCACTCTGCAACTGCACTCTGGGTGAGGTCCATTGTGGTTTTTGTGCATCCTCCTTTACCCTGGAATTTTCTTTGCATTGCTGGAGCATATACTCAAATAATTATTTTTTTATAGTCAGTTAGTGTCCGAAAAATTTGCCTTCAAACTTGATTGTTAGTGAAACATGGAAGTAATTGCACTTAGTCAATTTAATTCTTTGACCAATTTTCTATGCAATGTAATCTATTTTTTATATAGAAAAATTTCAGAATTAAGTATTTTTAGTACAGATTTCATTTTTGTACAGATTAGAACCATTCTAAATTTTACCAATTATTGGGTGTCTCCTATTGATTTTTTGCAATTAATTTGATAATGTGATTAATTTTTGTGGGTGCAACTATTTCCATAGTTCAGTTTTCCTGTCTACTTTCATAAGAGTATTTTCAGCATTCCCCATTCATTTTCTACAGTTACCGAGAATTTTTTAATCCTTGTGACTTTATTTTGTCATATTTTTGAGTTGCTAATTTTTATAAACTTCTCTGTTTTCCAGGATCAGTTTTTTTAGTTTTCAATGTTACCTTTAAGACATAGTTCTCCCTTTATTTCATGCTTACAACCCATATTAAAGTTATAATTTCAAGGGTTATTGTTTTATTCTGTGTTACTTATTTTATAGAGTCTTCTGTCTTCAAGACCCCAGGCGAAACATTCTTAGGGTCAGAATGACAGGCTAGTGGTTTCCATTTTCTTCTTTAATAGTCTGATTGTGATGGCAGCAATCTTCCACTGGATCCCTTACTGTATCTTAGTGTAAGATTCAGTTTTTGCTGCCCAGAGGTTTTCTCAACTCAACCATTTTGTAGGTTCAACTGGTATCCATATGTTGTGACTGCCAAAAACTTCACCCCTGTCTTAAAAACCTTTTAGGATTTCTAGAGGCAAATACAGTTAAATCTCATTAAATGCTACTTCATTTATACAAGTTCAACTATGTGTGTCCATGAGTGAGAAGGAGAAGGAGATGGGGACTGGAATATAAGGGGGAAAAAGTGGAGGGGGAGGGGAGAGAGAGTAATTTAAGTAATATGGCCAATCCTCTCATTTAGATGCATCCATAAAGAGCTTGATCCTGACTGAATGTGCATAGAATATGTTTCCATATTTGGTTTCAGTCAACATACGACTCACACATTGTGAGTACTTCCTTGCCCTTAGTGTGTTCAAAAACGTACACATTACCTTAATCATGACCATTAAACACAATCCAACTATTTTGTTTTGGCTTCACTGAAAGAAGAATAATGACCAATGGGTTTTTCTGAGGGTTTTCAAGAGAAGTTTTGACTATACGTTTTTTCTCTTATTATGCTACTTTAAGAATTTGGCATGTATTTTAGTGCCTCCTGGTTTGCTCCACTTTCAGGTTCCATGGGAAGCTTCAACTCCATATGTTTTCAAGAGGATTTATTTCCCATGAAGCTTCCTCCTTCCCTTGTGCTCTCTGAGTCAGCGGCACCACTGTTGACCCAGCCATCCAAGCTAGGAAACTTGGTTCCTCACTCTCATTTTCCATTAATCATTTGTCAAGACTACTTTAAAAACTCTCAAATTCATTCACTCTATTAGCTCATCCTGTGGTTGTCATTTGTTGCAGCAATTTCCAAAATCATTTCCCTAAATCTAGCCTCCCCCTGCCCACCATAACACTCTGATGTCCTCCTTTTTTTCTTGTCTTAGTCATATATTTTCATGTCTCAACTGAGACAGTAAAGCTTTAGTAGGCCATCTTTGATTCCTAAAATTGGGTAGACACTTAGCTACGCATAGTCATAGCACCCTCTGCTTCTCCTCATAGTAGCATTTGTCTTGTTCTATTCCTGTATATCTTCTCTATGACACCATGGAAACACCACTATAAGACTGGGAAGACGGTCTTATAGTTTTAATATTGTGCCACAACAGATACTGAGCACATCATTGTTGAATGATCAAACCAATGCGTTGTTGGATTCCCTGTTGTAATTCCCTGGAATGGTTTAGTATCGACATTCAGTATATAAGAAATAAAGAGAATGTCTGGCATGGGGAATAAAGTCATTCACAATGAAAACTATTGTTTTTTTCTCAGAGTCTAATTTTAAGCCCAGGCTATGGAGAAATTCCTATGGAAGGGGTTATTAGGGATAGAGGGGCAAGAGAGCTATTATCCTCATGGTCTAGTTAAAATCCTTTCTACATTCTCAGGCTCTTGCTTCTGCCAGATCTGGGTCCCAAAAGTAAGAACTGTCATAGAATGATAGATGTCAGTCAGAAATGTTCATGACTGAGTTTATATCTTTGTTTCCACTTTCTCACATTTTAAGAAGTTTGCTGACCAAATTTGAGAAAAGGCTCATGCACTTACAGTTTTGATTTTGCAACCGTAGCTATGGACCACTTAATTCCCTATTTCTTTCTCTCCTATTCACACTGTGGCCACTTGTTCCTACATGTAGGCCCCACTTCAATAGTTCAGCTGGTTCAGTCTTACCGTCTAATTTGATGTATATATACCCACTTGACATTCAGTTTTAGACTGGACTTCTGCCCATTGCTCTTAAACTCAACTTCCCACATATCCCCAGGTCCTCCAAGAATAATGCCTTGCTTTGATTTTGCCTGTGCATCAAATTCCTGCCATATCCACATGGTGGTTACCTCTTCTGATGTGTCCCAATGCTTATGTGTCCACAAGCAAGCCCCTTCACCTCAATCTCAACTTTTGTAGATGCCCCTGACCTCGTCCTTAGGGAGTGGAGTCCCCAGAGCAGGTTGTATGATTTCTACCAACCAGAGCTGTCTGAGGACCTGTTGCTTATTTCTGTTCCAAAGGTGAAATGGATGACAGGTGCTACCCAGTGATCTTCCCAGATGCACGGAATTTCCGTCCCTTCACTGCCGAATCTCTGGATACAATCAAGAAGCGGATTGCCATCCAGAAGGAGAAAAAGAAGTCCAAAGACCAGGCGGCAGCAGAACCCCAGCCTAGACCGCAGCTTGATCTGAAGGCCTCCAGGAAGTTGCCTAAGCTGTATGGGGACATTCCCCGTGAACTGATATCAAAACCCCTGGAAGACTTGGACCCATTCTACAGAACTCACCAGGTACAACTGCGGGGGTAACTGGGGTGTTCTCACTATGCAGTTACAACTGGTGTTACAAGATTTAAAAAACACAGATCTTGGGGGTTGCAGGTCGCAGGCGTATATCTATTTTGCTGTCACCCCTGTCATGACCTTCATAGTCCTGAGAACCCCCTTCAGTCTTCATTTATCTCTGTTTTTTGTTTGTTTTTAAAAAAGATTTATTTATGCATACAAGAGTTGGAGTACAGGCTAGAGGCGCAGGAGGTGGGAGGATTCACCAGAGACAGCGCGGGGAGCAGAACAGGCAGAGGAATTGAAGTACACTGCTGAGGGGAGCAGCGGGCGAGGCAGGAGAGGTCTGCTTCGCCATGTAGGTCCCCTCCCTGGCCGGGGATCCAACTCACACTGCTTTTATCGGATGCCTCACAGTGTGGCGCTCAACCCGCTGCACCACCAGGGAGGCCCTCATTTGTCTTTGTAACACATGTCTTGGAGAAGAATATGAGGACTAGGATAGTAGAAAGGTTAAAATGAGGACAGAAAACTTAAAATGTTATCAAAAAAAGACAACCGAACTAACAGAAAAATTAAGTGTGGCCCCTTTCAAGTGATTGATTTTATGGCTGTGGGCAAGTCGCTTCATAAATTTTCACTTTTCTTAATCTGTAAAATAGGAATAATGCTTGTTTTCTCTACCCCACATCATAGACATGAGGAAGCACTTTATAAACTATAAAGCATTATTCAATGTAAGTATTAATATCACTGTCCAGGGATGTCCATTTCAGCAACAAGCCTTAGCCTTGAAAAAGACTAGACTTAATTTTTTTAGGCTGTTAATAAAATTTATGAAGGTCAAAACTCTAGACCAACTTGAGACAGCATAGGAACTTAATAAAGGAAGTTTAAGTTTAAGTTCAACAAGGAAGTTTAAGAAAGTGGTTGCCAAATGGGCACATGCAGATTGTATGTGATAGACTTGGTGATAGGTGATAGACTTGGTGTTTCATCTGCTTGGGTATGATTCTTGTGGGGGAATTTTAGTAAAAGTTCCTTAAAGAGACTCGGAGTGAAGAAATAGATACCCCACTCTCCTCTGATAGCTATTTGAAAGCTTGGGGCTGTGAGCGCATTCCTTTACAGACCACTCACCCCACCTCCCCCAGGGAAGGCTCAGAGACCCTTGCGATCAGCATCTCATTGAATGGAAAACCCACCTTCCCAGACTGAGGTTAGGGAGGAAGGAGGCTAGGGAGTTTGGAGGAAGTCCTAGAAAGACATGGGATGCTGAGAGCATCCCTTGCTGCCAGTCATGTGAAATGATCTCTTCAAGAAAGACTGCCTGGTTTGTTTGCCCTTAAACTGGGACAGACTTAGAGTTGCCAGGTCAAATGGAAACTGTGTATATAGAGGAAAGTTATATGTAAATGAGGACAAAGGGAAAGAAAGATAAAAGAGCAAGGACACTCCAAGATTTCTTCTTCTCCTTATGTCCCAGAATTCTCGGGGCTTCTTGGCAGCAGAGTTATTAGAGGTGAGCTAACTGCTGGAGATCTTCTGTGTCAACACAAGACTCACAGGCAGGTAGACCTTGGTGTGCTGTGGGCAGTCCTGGGACGACAGCATATTCTAGGCTGGGTGGATGTTTTAGGGCCAGAAGACATGATACTCATCAAGAAACTGTACTCCCACGACCTTACATGGCCGGTGCTCTCAACAGTCTCATGAGGCATGTGTGGCTGCTGTTCCACCCTACAGGAAAGGAAACTGAAGTCTGGATAGGGAGGTTTCCCTTATACCAACCAGGTCAAACTGCCATCAAGGGTGGAGCTGGTGCTCTTTCGATAGTTGCAAGTCACTTCCTCTCTTTAGAAGATTCTGTTTTGAGAGTCACAGAGAAAGGGGTGGTGATGTATTAGCAAGCAGACAGGAGGAGCTGGTATCTATCATTTTAATCATTAAAACCCTTGTGAATATAGTTAAATATACCATTAGTTGAAATATTTAAAGCAGTCAGAGAAGGTATTAATATCAAAATCAAAGTGCACAGAAGCAGAGATAGTCATACCACCTTTTGATCTGTGGTGACCCACATCAAGGAGAGGCTTGCTCTTTACCTTAATTATCTTTCTATTCAAAGGAAGGGCACAGGATTCCCAAGGTTAGACTTGGGTTCATAAATACTAGAGACACTATGGCCATTTTATTTTCTTATGGCAGCAATGGAAAGCACCCTAGTCCATCCACACTTTTTCCTGCAGCCACATGACCAACAGACAAGTTCTAGCTACTCAGTGATAAAGGTTGATGGTTGACTGTGATTAAGGTTTTGGTACCTCAGTCAAAGAAGCACCTACCTTGCTCTCTCTGAGACGGGTGTCAAAGCCGGTCTTCCCTCTCTGAGAACATGCTGGATTATGTGTCAAGCAATAATTTTTACAAATTTGAAAAGAGCAGTGTTTTGGGAGACTAGAATGATCCTTGTTCTATAAAGGCTTTTCTAACTAACAGTTGTGGGGGGTTGTCAGAGGACAGCCAGCTTACCGTTAAATGGAATGAGCGGAGTCTGGTGGTTGATGTTAGAAGCCTGTGGGTGATAGGTTGTTGTCCAGTGCCTGCTTCTTACCCAGAGCCCAGGAAGACCTGCTGAGAAGACGTGGGCACAGGCTCAGTGTTCTTCAGTGGTACCCAGATAATGCACCGTTTGGCATTATCCTTTAGATCTGTCCTATGTTTGGCATCCCTGGGTAGGTTTGGCATACCCACTAAAGGTCATTGAGCCATAAGTCATGGTGAAGGACAGCCAACAACACCCTTACTCATTTCTAAACTTCTTCTCTCATACCTGCCCTGCAGGTTGAGAACCACAGGCATATTTTCTCATCCCCCATATTCCATGGGGGGATGGAGGGGCTAGGGTGGGAACTTTAATTTTTTTTTTAATTGAAGAGCAAGACTAGAATTGATTGCCAGACTATTTCATTAGAACTGTTCAGACCTAGGCATAATAATATGGATGCTATGTCCCTGACTATTCTAAGATTCATTAGAAAGTTTTCACTGATAATAAAAAAATTGAAAATGTGAATGCTAAGTTTTACTTCTGTCTCTTTCAAGTTCTTTTATAATTCTCGTCTCCATAGATACATACTATGAAGTTCAATACAAAGTGTTTTGTTTACCCCAACAATTATTCCTCTATTTTCTTTGTTTGCAGGCTCTTTGGATTTCATCTCTGTGGTAGTCATGCACCTTATAGCCATATTTTGGCTAACAATGGGCCATCTGTGAGGGGGTCCCAAAATTAATATTATAGTACACACTGCCAATTAATACAGGCCCAGTACGAAGTCATGGATAACCTAGCTCGTCTTCCTGGAAACCCTCCTAAATTGTCATACTAGTATGTTTTGATAGAATACTCTGTGATGTTTATGACAAAAATGAAATCACTGTGACACATTTCTCAAAACATGTCCCCACTGTGAAGTGACACATGACTGTATCATGTCAGGTGTACATTCCACAGTCTAGCAGTTATCTTGGCACTCTCAGTGTGACTCAGGATGCTTGAGGGGATCTTTGGGCCCCAGTGTCACAGGACAGGCTACCAGAAAGTATCTGAAGCTTCAGAAAACTCTAGTTTTCATACTAAGTCAAGCCACACCTTAACACATGGCTCCATTGAAGTTTCTCTAAACAAACTCATGGTAAATATTGCTTTGTTACTACGTATAATCCCTGTTGTGTTTTGTTCTGTTTTCGTTTTTTGCAGACATTTATGGTGTTGAACAAAAAGAGAACAATCTACCGCTTCAGTGCCAAGCGTGCCTTGTTCATTTTTGGCCCTTTCAATTCTGTTAGAAGTTTAGCCATTAGAATTTCAGTCCATTCATATCCTTTTATTGCCTCTTTCACTAAGTCTAGGTCATGTGAAAGTGCATGAGCCCTCGGGGTACATGTTTGTTCAGTGGGAACAACTCAGTTTTTCAACAAATGCTAACTCCTTGCCTACTGCTATGGGCAGATTCTGTGCTGGTGCTGGGTGTGAGTACAGCATGGGCCCTGCTCTGAGAGCCTGTGGCCTCAGAAGAAGACAGATCAAAAAATAGCCAATTTCTTTGTGATATCGGCCATCTAGAAGCAACAGCATGGGGAGGTGCTGCTGTGCATTGGAGGCATCAGGCATGACATCTTAGAGAAAGGAACTTTAAGCAACAAGCCAGACAGAGGTTAGAAATCGGCAGCCTGTGCAGCCATATTTAGCTGACAAATGTGTTAAATTGGACCTATAGAATGTTTGTGACTTTTGGGAAACATTTCCTAATGTGGAAAGTATATATTTCTGGCTGCTTTTGAGAGATGGAAACTCTGGCAAGGCTAGGTCTCCGTCCTTACCTGGCAAAATTGTAATGAGAAATCATTGCCTCTTTTAGAGGGGACTTGTAAGCTTTGTTTTACTCCATGTCTATCTTTCTCTGTGATGCAGCCTCAGCCCACTTTACCCATTTATATGACTTGCCAGTCTCTTACATCATTGAATTTGCAATTTTAGTCTTAATAGTAAAGACAGGTAGAAATTAATATAAGCATCTGTGAGGTGTGCAGGGGTCAGGGGAGACACTAAGCTGTTTTAGACCGGGGAAGATCAGAAAAACCAACAAACACATGAACTAGTAGAGATAATAAAACACTGAGAAAAATGGGAAAGAATAACTACTTAGGTTGGGCTCCCTAGAAGCAGAGCCGGAGTTGGAGATTCTTATTTAGTAGGGAAATACTCTGGACAAGAGGAAAGGGGATCCAAATGGAGCAAAAAGAAGAGGCAAGAAAGGATGGGATCTCAGTCGAACCTGTGTCAGCCTGAGCCCACAGGTGCCTCCAGAACATTCATTGTACCGCAGAGCTGCCCATCCTGGATGTGTCTCAGTGAGTCAGACATGTGGAAAAAGTGTGTTATGCTCCAGGTGAAGAGGCTGCCATTTGGCCTAGGGCAGTTTTTCAGGGGGAAAAAGACTGAGTTATGCTAGGTCAATCTCTCAGTTAGCGGTCAAGTGCCCCTACAGAAAAGGGAACGTCTATGACCATAGTAAATGACACACTACATCTTCAGGGTACCTGCCTTAACAAACACCATCACATTGTTCAGCTTGTTCATCATCTGCACCGTCATTATCAACTGTGTGTTCATGGCCTTAGCTCGTGGTAACCAAGAAGCCGACAATGCCGAGTATGTGTCTGTCCTTAACTCATCTGTCCTAAGTTTTTAAATAAACCCACCTAAAGGAATTCTGAGTTACATCAGAGTTTAAATACAGAGGGAAAGAAAAAGTCAACCATGATTCCAATTCCCCAACACAAATGCTGAGTCTGTTTTATTTTTGCATGTATACATTATTTTCTTGCCTTTGAAGACTTTTTAAGATTACATTTGTAATAAACACCACTATATACATTTTATGTCTTGCCTTTCAAAGTAGTTTTCTTTGTGTTTGCATAAGCTTATAGTAGTCTCCATTGATGGCTATGTAATTTTCAGGTGGCTAAACCATAATTTTCCTGAGCCTGTTTCTCAGAAATTCTAAATACCAGAACTTGCTGGAGGAGCTTGCATTTCTGAGCTCCAATTTGCAGAAGATCAAAATGCTAAATGTAAGATTAAAATGGAATAAAACCTCTTCATAGTAGGATAAGACTAATGGGCCCTCCAATTTTCACATAACTTATGTTATTACTTTGAATTATTTGCTTTGTAGGTTTGTCTTCACTGGGATATATATTTTTGAAGCTTTGATAAAAATATTGGCAAGGGGTTTTATTCTGGATGAGTTTTCCTTCCTTCGAGATCCATGGAACTGGCTGGACTCCATAGTCATTGCAACGGCGTAAGAATGTTAAAACTTTGTAATGAAGAGATTGGAGGTATGGTGGGAAAGAAGCCCCCTGGTTTTCAGCAGGGCTCTGTGTGGATCCACATCCATGACTAAGTGTATGAATAATTCTGAGAGCTTTGCTTGGTCCTGAGCTTGCAGCCAATTAGCCAGAGGCCTCTACACAAAGCTGTTTCTAGACTAGCTCTTATGCCCTAAATCACTCAGCCTTTGGCTTGCCATCTCTGGCCTCTTCTCAACTAGACTTTGTGCAGGATTCAGAGGTTGTAATATGAAAACAGTTTGTGTATGGTTCTTATCCTCTTGAAGCTCAAAGTTCAGAGGGGAAGAAAGACAGATTGTGCTCTTTACAACCTGTAGTGGTAAGTGCTATGGTAGACGCTGTGCATGTATTGGACTGTTGGACAATGTAGGAAGAACCAAACTGTCTAGAAATCTTTGTCCACTGCAAGGCCACAAAAAATTTTCGCTCATGTTTTTTTTAAAGAAGTTTCATAGTTTTTGGTTCTTATGTTAGGTCCATGATCCATCTTGAGTTAGTTATTGTGTATGGCGTGATAAGAGAATTAAAAGTTCTCACTGAGGGAGAGGACATCAATTTGGCATCTGAATGATGAGATGGAGTCAGCAAAATAAAACACAAGAAGAACAATGGTCCATTGCCAGCACAATACTAATAAACCTAACATTACTTAGCTTGTGCCCAGTCATTGTTTTAAGCACTTTGCCTGTATTTCCCTATTTAATACTCACAAATACCCTTTGAGGTAGTTGTTAGTAATTTTAGAGGTCTACATTTGAAGTTCAGTGGTGGATGCTCTTGGTGATTGAAAGGTGGTGCTGTGCAGGGATGAAGAATGCTTGCTCTGGAGCTAGGTGGCCTGGGTTCTTTCTGGGCTCAGCTATCTTGTAAGAACTTAGAGAATTGCACTGGAGCATGAAACTTGGTAGTCAGTCAGAAAATATTTATATTGATATCTATTATTTATGAATATAGTCACAAGTTGTGACTATTTCAAGGAATCCTCATCTATGTCAGAATGTAAGGATTAATGGAAAACAGCCTCTTGTGCAATATTTGGACCATAGCAATAGAAAGTGATATTGCCAGATGATAAAGTGCAAGGTGGGGTTGGGAAGGTGAGGCCGCCCCTAGTAGACATAGGCCCCAGATGGCACTTGCTTGGGGTCTCTGGGAAGACATTCCACGCAGTCACAGGAGAGCAAACCCAGGAGTTCCTTGTGCTTTGTCTTATAGGTTTGTATCATATATGCCAGATGTTACAGTCAGCCTGTCATCCCTGCGTACCTTCCGGGTATTTAGAGCTTTGAAAGCGATTTCTGTAGTTTCAGGTAAGTCACTAATATTGAACTTTGGCTCAGCAGGAGAGAATGTTCTTTAAATTTTTTCAAAATGTCATCATATAAACCAAAAGTAAATGAATTCTGTTCTACTCATTGAGTTGATCATTAAACAAATATGTATCGAGCACTTAATATGTCCAGGCACTGTGCTATCTGCTTCAGATATGCCAGGGAGCAAACAGTAGATGCTATCTCCGGGTAGGTAGTGTCAGCATTGAATTGAATTGTAGGACATCCAGATGGTATCATAGAATTGGTTGTTGTGGGGGGAAAAGTCGTCCCTTTGGCGAATAGCATTGTCAGAAATGAAGTCTTAGGAATGTGGGGGTAGTGTCTGAATAAGGGAGATACCTGTGAGAAAAGAACTGAGGGTTCTAATGGTAGTGGTCTAATTAGTAGTCTAATACTGGCCAATGAAACATTGTCACTTAGTGTCCCCAGACATTGCTTTCCTCCCATCTGTGTGCTTGTCTCTAGCTATAAGGAGAGCAGAGTTCTTGACTCAGTGGTATGCTGGAGCTGATTGTTCTGTCCACCAGCAGATCATGTACATTTTTTTCCAACTCTTCTTCCAGGATCTTCTGTTGGTAGCTTGAAATAGGAGGAGAGGGATCCATTTTGGAATTCAGCAAAGAAACATTACAGAGGAGCACTTTCCCTGCACTGCCTGCTCCCCTTAGAGAACTGATTATAAACATTCACCAACATGCTACCTGATTTTGGCCTTCCAATTTTGGAACTTTGGCAGCCTAACAGTGTGCTATGGACATAGTAGATCCTTAATGAATATATCTTAGGTGAATGAAAGCAAAAACTCTAGGTTTTCCCTAGGACATCCTCCTTCATTGGGTTCACAGAAACAGCTCTCCGCTGGTGTCTCATGGCACCTCATGCACCTTCTAGTAGGTAGTAGCCTCAAAATGGTAATAGGCTCTACCTTCTCACTTGGGCCTTCATGCTGCATATGATCCCCAAAGGCAGAACCCCTATGGGAGGTCCCTACATTGCTGTCACCAAGTTATGCCTTGTGTCTGAGTGACATGTATCTTCTCTGAGTTTTCTCTTTTGCTCTTCAGAGCAACCCTGTGGCAGATGTAGGGTAGAGATGAGGCTGAGTCTAGCCTGGTTGGCAACTCCAGATGACACACAGCTTCTCAGGCATAGGGTTGGAAGTAGAACTTATGGCTTCAGAATTTAAACCAGGCCAGTTTCCAATCTCAGCCTGTAATCAGATGACTTCTGAGGTCTTGGCTATCCCTACCTGCCCCTTACCCATGTCTGGTGTGTGTGTGTGTGTGTGTGTGTGTGCGTGTGTGTGTGTGTGTGTGTGGTTTCTCCTCACCCCTGTCCTCCTCAGGCCTGAAGGTCATTGTTGGTGCCTTGTTGCGCTCCGTGAAGAAGCTTGTCGACGTGATGATCCTGACTCTCTTTTGCCTCAGCATCTTTGCCCTGGTAGGTCAGCAGCTCTTCATGGGAACTTTGAATCAGAAATGTGTCAGGAAGGACTGCCACAATGTTACTGATGACAATAAAGGTAAATAACCCACCTTGCATTCTGCTTTATGTGTGGTCAACTTTTCTTTATCCCCTCCTGCTACCTACATATCTGCATTACTGAGTCTCTTATGAGCAAGGGCTGATTTCATCCACCCCAGATGCTTATGCAGGCAAATGTCTTTCCTAGAGAATCGCCTCATCCTTTGGGTTTCCATGGAGAAAGAAAAGCCCAAAGTTATATCTGCAAGGATGTTGTCAGTGCTCATCCTTTCACACTTAGATCTCTGCCCACTTCTTTGTTATGTTTTGCAAAAGTCTTCAGAATGCCTAGATTTGGCTAAAAGGAATGAGAAACCTTCCAAGCCTCCTTCTTGAATATTTTCTCTCATGCTATCACTTCTTTCTATGCTCCACTCTCTCCACACTGACTGATGTCAGTCCTATAACAATTTCACCTCTGCCTTGACTTGTGAGTTTCTCATGGACCATGTCTGTGTCCAGATCTCCCCAGGGCGCAGGCTCTGGTTCAGTCTGTACTGAGAGGCAGAATGGTGGTGTGATGTCACCACTTCCTCCTGCCTTATCACCTTCTTTCTTCCTCTCATCCTGTCTCTTGCTTCTCCCTGAGGGCTTAGGCCAGTTCCTCTCTGGACATAAACTTTGATTATTTTAGAGGATTCCAAACCATCCCCTGCAAGTATAATCTGGCATATTTGATATTTTCTTTCCTTTCAGTGTTTTAAGAAAAAAAATCTTATTCTTTCCTTCTCAGAGCACTGCCTTGAAAAAAAAAATAATTCAGATGATTTCATAATGTGTGGTGCCTGGAATGCTAAGCGGTAAGAGGTTTATGCTCTCCTTTTTATTTCCAAGCATAGAACTTCTAGACCTTTCAAAATGATGTAGCAAACAGTTTTCATCCGATGATTTGTGGAAGTAATGATAGTAGTTTTCAAACAGTACTGATTATTTTAGGTGTCTAGGTCCGCAAAACATGAAAAAAAAGGGTACATCTTCCTATACACTGAAATAGAATGACCTGTAAGCTTTTTTGTTCCGTAAAAAAAGCAAGAGTGTCCCAAGAATGCTCCCACATATGTCTTATAGAAGACGTGTACTGATATGTATGTGCCTCTAGAAGTTAGAAAACTTCTGAAAAGTTGTGACCATAACTGTTAAACTATTGCCGCTAGGAAGTGGAACTAAAGATCTAGAGAGAGGGAGACTTCTATTCATTGTGAGCCCCTTTTACTGTTGTTTACTATATCACTGTATTTATTTGTTCAATGACAAACTGTTAATATGCGCTTACTAATCAGTCCATTTGGAAAGAGCCAATGAGTGCACACTAAGGTATAGGCTGGAAGGTTGATAGATAGGGCCGCTCCACAAATATTCTCTTCAGTTCATAGCCCTGGGGGAAGAACAAGTGCTGTGGGTTGCAGGTGGGGGCAGAGAAACTGGGCTACAGGGAATGTAATTCATTCTTTGTTCCCTTGTTTCCAATATCTAGTGTCTGTTCTCAGGAATATGACTGCAAGAGCACGAACTATAATCCTGACAATGGTTATACAAATTTCGACAACTTTAGCTGGTCTTTTCTTGCCATGTTCCGACTTATGACTCAAGATTCCTGGGAGAAACTTTATCAACAGGTTATCTATTTGTCTCCCTCCTTCCCTCCTATCACTCAATTATCTCTTCACCATTTATTTATAACCTGCCACTTATTGTTTTCTTTTATCATCTATTTCTCATCATTAACAGTTATACCGTTAAATTCTACTTTAGAAATTCTGTTAGAAACAGCAGAAAATTATAAACATGACGTTTGGAAGAAGAGCTAAAACAATTCCTCTTCCTAGGAATACTATCCCTCTCCAGATTCCATATTGCCTGAAGATGTCCTTTAGCTCTTCAGTTTTCATGTAGTGTAACTATCTCTCTTGCCTTGTTTATTTTAAAGTGCAAAAACCCTTGAGAAAGTCATAGCAATGTCACTGAGATTTCTGTGGGAATAAGGATGGCACTTTTCACTGAGATACAGTGAGAGGCCCCAAGTGACCTATGAGGCTGATGCTGAGGGTAGCTGAACCAACCAGTGCAGAAGACAAATTGCTGGGGTAGCATTTCTGCTTGAGCTGTTGGCCACCCTCTCTGGAAGAAGGCTTCAGGTACAAGTGTGTGCTCTGTCCTTTGCAGGTCTTGCACACCTCTGGGTGCTACTCTGTCTTCTTCTTTGTGGTGGTTATCTTCCTGGGTTCCTTCTACCTGATTAACTTAACCCTGGCTGTTGTTACCATGGCTTATGAGGAACAGAACAGGAATGTAGCTGCCGAGACAGAAGCCAAGGAGAAGATGTTCCAGGAAGCCCAGAAGCTGTTAAAGGAGGAGAAGGAGGTAGGGCTATGAGGGGTTGGGCAGTGTGTCTGTGTCCATCAAACTGGATCTGATCAGCCTCATAGACAAATCCTGCCATTCTTATCAGGCTTTCATTAGTTTACTAAGTGGTGTGTGCCTCTTCATCTTAAACTGCACCACAGGTCTGTCTTGACCCGATACCTTCGAATTAATATGATGATTATTCTCAGTCTTGACATTTTTCTTAGACTTTTTGATGAGCGCCTAGTCTCCTCTTTAGCTGCTACATCACAAAAGAAGTACCAGGCGTGCACCAAAGAAGCACACAAGCAGCTGCAGAGCAGCAGCAGAAGGTTCATTGGTAAAAAAGGCCTCTCTGAGAATTTAAGCACCTTGCAAACTGGCTCTGCTGCTATTTCTTATTAAGATCTTCAGGCACAGAGCTCTGGAGAGCAAGGTTAATGTTGGTGTTAATGCTCATTGATCTTCTGAAGCTTGGGCCTTCTAGGACAGATCCCAATTTGTTGACCAGAGAATAAATTCATGTCGTGTAAATCCAGGCTCTGTTCCAGACTTCCTGGTGGGAATCTGGAGATGTTTGTGTTCAGGGCCTTTCTTTCCTTGAGTGAATTTGAGACGGTAATAACAGTGACTCCAGAGACAATAGCCAGGATCATCTTTCCCTTCTTGAAATCCTGACATATTTACAGATTGTTCTGTTTCCTTGGTATCTTTCACGTTATTCCAGTTCAATCCTAAGATTTTTAGGCAGGGACCATGTTTTACACTCCTCATCTTTCCTTCTCAGAGGTCTGTCAGGGGAAACCCATTGTGAGTGCTCAATATCTGCATCACCAGGCACAGACATTGAGTGACTAGCACATACTGGACTGCTCAGGGTTGGTGAAGCAAAGATATGAAAGAGCCCTGCCTTTGAGGGCTGCAGTCTCTGCGGACGAACAGGACATTTTCCCCAAGTAAACAATGACAAAGCTAGCATAGTCCATGGAGGTAAAGAGTGATCTAAATGGCATGATGCACCAGAAACAAGGAGAGAGTGAGTGTTAGGGTCAAGGCCATTTGCATATTTTATAAAACTATTGGGGTCTGGGAGAAGAAGTATAATCTATTCATCAGTTGCTTTTGTTCCCTTTCAAAGGCTTTGGTTGCCATGGGAATTGACAGAAGTTCGCTTAATTCCCTTGAAACATCATCTTTTTCCCCAAAGAAGAAAAAGTTGTTTGGCAAGAAAAGGAAGTCCTTCTTTTTGAGAGAGTCTGGAAAGGACCAGTTTCCTGGATCAGATTCTGATGAAGATTCCCCCAAAAAGGCAAGTCTTGGCAGGGGAATTAATAAAACTATGAATTTGTCTAGGAGACAGGTCACATTGTCAATCTAGTTGAAAGGACTAATCTGTTAATATACTCATTACTCATTTATCAAGAGTGGGTATGATACCCAAGGTATGAGTAGGTGGGGACAGAGAAACTGGGTTTCTCTGACTTGATGGAGGCTAATTTATTGAGACAGGAAAGCAACAGGTGCTGGGGTAAGGAAAACGGCAAGACCAGTTTTTGATGTAACAATTTTAAGTGCCTATTGAGGACCAAGCAAGGTTATAAGACTAGGTAGACATGTAGAAATGAAGACGGGAGTCAGGGAGGGCACCAGCATGTGGGTGAAAAAAGTAACCTGCCCTTGTTCTAAGACAGGGGATGTTCTAACACATTTTAATTGTGGAGAGAGAAGAGAGGGAAATGTTGAGGATACAGGACAGGAAATAATGACTAAAGTCACTTTGCTGAGCTAGAAGGAGGGAGATAAAGTGGGCAGCGCTTTTCCTTAAAATTTGACCATGCCTTCTCTCACAGCCACCCCTCCTAGAGCAAACCAAACGACTCTCTCAGAACTTGTCAGTGGACTACCCTGATGAGCTTGGAGACCCTTTCCAAAGACAGAGGGCATTGAGTGCTGTTAGCATCCTAACCATCACCATGCATGGTAAGTCCTTCCTCCCAGCCCAAGGGAGAGCCTAGTCCCACTCTCTAACCTCTCATCCCCCATGCCTTCTGCAGTCCATTGTACTACCTATAAGAATGTGAACAGAGTGACTTAGAAATAGCAGGCTATTTCTGTGTGCCCACCCTGAGTTGGCATTTGGGTAGTCGCCAATTTTAGTTTGGCTAAAATTGGGATGGGACTTGAGCACAGATGAAACCTCTTTAATAGGCCATGTAGTCATAGGGGGTCTCAGTGACAATGATAGTAGTTAGAAGAGAAGACAGACAATATCCAGTAGGTGACTGAGGGCATTGAAATTGGGGTTAGGAAGTTGACATGGAGAATAGAACTGTGTAAACAGACTGGAAACCTCTGATGAATCTGATTAGCAGCAGGTACTAGGAAAGAGGAGAAAATATACTCAGGCAAAGAATGGCTAAACTGATTCAGAGTTAACTTCTCAACTGCTCTTTCATCTCCAGAACAAGAAAAATCACAAGAACCTTGTCTCCCATGTGGGGCAAACCTTGCAGCCAAATACCTCGTCTGGGACTGTAGCCCCCAGTGGATATCCATTAAGAAGGCCCTGAGAATTGTGATGACTGACCCCTTCACTGAGCTGGTCATCACCATCTGCATCATAATCAACACTCTCTTCTTGGCAATGGAACATCACAATATGGATATCAATTTTGTGAAAATGTTGGAAACAGGGAATTTGGTAATGTTAGGCTTTTCAAACATAGAAAACACTATCAAACTTTGGATTATAAATCTTTCAAAGTCTAAATGTTTTGTGAATAGCCTAATCTAACTTAGGTCTTTGGTCATAAGTAGAGTAAAAGGTAAAGATGACTGAATTTTATTTTTACCCAGTTCAGTGTTGGCTCTCCAATAGAAGGTGTCTCTTTAGTTATACATTGGCAAGCCAGAAGCAAGTAGAAATCTTAACCAATTAACTGAAATAATCAAGACGGCATTAACAATATCCAGAGACCCATGGTAATAATTACCACAATCCTGGAAGATATTATGAGATCATTTCACAAAATAATGTGACTGCCATTATTAGGTTTTATTCTCCATGGAAAGGAGAATTCATTTTCCTGGGAGGAGCTGTGCAGAGCTTGTAGGGTGGGGTGGGGTTTCTGACTTGAATCTGCTTCAATGTGTTTCTCATTGGATGAATCTAGTTTCACAAACTAAGAAAACTAAAATCAAGGAACAGACTCTCAAGAACTATTCACTTTAATTCATAGTTCCTGAAGAAGGCATTTTTTTCCCAAGGGAAATTTGTCTACTAAATATCAGAAATAACCACTAGCTACTGAATGTTCTACCCAAATTAGCTAATTAATTAGTGAGCTAAAAGTCTTCCTAGAATATCTACCCTTTCTTCTTAAATTTTATCTTGTATTTCCAATTTAAAAAGCAACAAATGATTTCTTTTTTAATTTTAAAAATAAGGAAAAATACAAATAGGATAAAAGAAGAAACGTCTTAGGCTTCTACTGGCAAAGAGGATCTTTATTGACATTGCAGAGTATTTCTAGAGAGTATACAGGCTTACCTAATTTTATTAAACTTTACAAATACTGAGTTTTTTGAAACAGAATTTTTTTAAGCTTGTAGGTTTGTGTCAACCCTTAGCCAAGCAACCTATTACTGTTTTTCCAACAGCATGAACTCATTTCAGTGTCTCTGTCATATTTAATTTATTTGCACAATAATCCAGACTTTTTCATTATTATTTTATCTGTTATAGTGATATATGATCAGTGATCTTTGGTGTTATTATTGTCACTGTTTTGGGCATACAATGAACTGTACCCACATAAGTTGATAAACTCAGTCATTGTTGTATGTGTTATGAATGCTCTACTAGCTAGCTGTTTCCCAACTCTCTCCCTCTCCTTGGCCCCCCTATTCCCTGAGATACAACAGTATTGAGTTAAGCCAATTAATAACCCTATAATGGCCTCTAAGTGTTCAAGTGAAAGGAAGAAGCACGTCTCTCACTTTTAGTCAAAAACTCAAAATGATTAAGCTCAGTGAGAAAGGCATGTTGAAAGCTGAGATGGGCTGAAAGCTGGGCCTTCTGTGCCAAACAGACAAGTTGTGAGTGAAAAGGAGAAGTTCTTGAGGGTGCTACTCCAGTGAACCAAAACTAGAAGTGCTAGTCTAGTGAACACATGAAGGAAACAGAACAGCCCTCTTTCTGATATGGGGAAGGTTTTAGTGTTCTGGGTAGAAGCACAAACCATTCCCAACATTTCCTTAAGTCAAAGTCTAATTTAGGGCAAGGCCCTTACTCTCCTCGATCTTATGAAGGCTGAGAAAGGTGAGGAAGATGTAAAGAAAGGTTGGAAGCTAGCAGAGATTGGTTTATGATGTATAAGGAAAGAAGCCATTTATGACATCAAAGAACAAAGTAATGCAGCCAGTTCTGATGCAGAAACTGCAGCAAGTTATCAGAAGATCAAGGTAAGATCCTTGATGAAGGTGGCTACATTAAACAGCAAATTTTCAGCATAGGTGCAACAGCTTGAGATTGGAGAAGACACCTCATAGGACTTGTATAGTTAGAAGAAGTCAATGTCTGGCCTCCTAGCTTCAAAGAACAGACTCTCTCTTATGAGGGCCTAATTAATGCACTTGACGTCCAAGCCAATGCTCATTTACCACTCCAAAACTCCTAGGACTTTTGAGAATTATGCTACACATACTCTTTGTTGTGCACCAACAAAGCTTGGGTGACAGAGCTCATCTGTTTACAACACGGCTTGCTGAATATTTTAAGCTGACTGTTGAGATCTACTGAGACTTCAGAAAACAGAGTCCTCTCAAAATATGACTGCTCATTAACAAGACACCTGTTACTCAAGAGCTCTACTGGAGATGCTCAAGGATATGGATGTTTTCATGCCTGCTAACACCACTTCCATTCTGCAGCACATGGATCAAGGAGTCATTTTGACTTTCAAGTCTAGTTGTTATTTAAGATCTACATTTTGTAAGGTTCTAGCTGCTGTAGGTGGTGATTCCTCTGCTGAATCTAGGCAAAGTCAATCAAAAACCCCCTGGAAAGGATTTACTCTTCTAGACGACTTTATGAACAGTTATGGTTCATGGTTAGAATCAAAACAATAGCAGAAGCATGGAAGAAGTTGATTCCAACTCATCTGGGGTGACTTTGAGGGTTTCAAGGCTTCAGTGGAGGCAGTGACTGGACATAGCAAAAAAATTAGAATCAGAAGTGAAGTCTGAAGATGTGACTGAATTGCTACAATCCCAGCAGCTTGAATGGATGAGGAGTTGCTTCTTAAAAATATGCAAAGAAAATGGTTTCTTGAGATGCAGTCCACTCTTGGTGAAGATGTTGTGCATATCATTACAATGATAAGAAATTTAGACTATTGTATAAATGTAGTCAATAGAACAGTGGACAAGTTTGAGAGAACTCACTCCAATTTTGAAAGAAATTCTACTGAGGCTCAAATCCATCAAATAACATTTTGCAGTGGGAAGCTAGCTAGTTAAGTGACATCCTTCACACTCCAGAGGCAAGAGACAGAGGACATTTTGGTGTCTGAGTACAGTCGGTTGATGCAGCCCAGCTCTGAGAAATTGATGAGCAACATATAGAACTGACCACATAACTTGTGCTTTGTTCTATGTGTCCCATTCTCTGGACATGAAATACAAAGGGGACAGCACCATAGCAAGGCCATGGAAGTGGTAGAGAAAGGCCTTGGACTCTTGAGTTCCAAAGAATACATCCAAACCTACCTCCTGTGGTGGGTAGATCAAGAGTAAACTAGAGTGGAGTTCTGTGGGATTGGATTCTCTAGTTGTCAGGGCTGCTTAATTCAGGGGAGCACACTGAGTTCCCCAAAATCCATAAATAGCAATTGAGTTGGATTGTCAAACCAGTGGTCCCAGTGCATCTAGGAATACTAAGGATAGACACCTACAGGCTGAAGGAGACAGGAAGACAACTGGGCCAGGAGGAATGGGGTCCAGTTCAGCACAACTGGAATATGCAGTATTGCATGCTTTAGGCACTGCTTGTGGTACTCAGAGAGTAATGTTTATAGGGAAAAACTAGATGTAAGCTTTGACTTTTCTTTGACACTATTGATTTTATTTGCCAATCCTGTATTTACTTTTGTCTATTCTTTTTTAAAACTTGTGTTATTTTATTTTAGAGATGTTGAAAATGAATACTAAGTCATTGAATTATTAAAAAAACTAAACCTCATCTGTTACTTTTCATAAGGGAATTTGAGTATTTATGTATTTTTTTTTGTTTTATAAAACTTAGAGGAGTTTTATAACCGAAATTTAAAAAACTTTAATCCATTTATATTACATTATTTTCATACTATCATATTTTATCATTTTCCTTCACTTGTATGTGTGTGATAGATAATGTACTGTTATGAAAAAATGCTCTGCTTTACCTTCTGCAAAGTTTTAGAAGATAAATTTAGTTTTGAATTTGGCTACTACTTAACATTTTACAAATTCCTTAAGCCTGTATTTATCTCTCAAAGAATAAAAAAGTATTTTTGCCTGTGTAAAACACTTAATTTAGCATTTTTTGTAACTTGCCCTTCCTTGAATTTTTTGATATTTGTTTCTGGAACCATGAGCCCCTCCCGTCTGAATGAGCATTTAAGATTAAATTCCAAGAAACTGATCCTTCTTTCAACCATAACCAATCTAAATTTTACTTAAGATTTTTTTTCCTGTATATTGAGTAGATCAAAGACATTTTTTTTTTCTTGGCAATGTTTTTCAATTGTTTGTCTGGGCCCCTTTTTAAAAGCTTTTTCCTGACTAAGGTGTTGCGATTACATGGTTAGGTAAACTCCTCCTATAATTCTGGTTTATAGAAGATACTTATTTTAGTTCTCAGAGATGTCAAATACCCTTACCCCCACCTCTTTAGAATTTATGTTGGTTATTTCAAAGATAATTCACAGGAGGAGTTACTTGACACTTCCTACCCCTTTGCTACCAACCAAGAAGTCAATGTTGCCTTCTTTTTATCAAAACAGGAAATAATGTTTATTTGCTGTCCTGAGAGCTAACTGTGGTTTGGTAACATTGGACTGGGCACCATGGAGGTGGGTGGAGAGTTGAGAGCGGAGCAAAGGTAGAGTGCTATTCTTGATACAGAAGTATCAAGACTCTAGGGAACTTTGCACCAATCTTCATAATACAGTTATTTCTTTGTGATCTCTGTAATTCCTTTGCCGTTCTTAAAAATATATCTCCAAGGAGAGGTAGCTCCTTTTCTCATTCTTCTTTATCTCTCTGTAGGTTTTCACTGCCATTTTTTTGGCAGAAATGGGCCTAAAAATCATTGCACTTGATCCCTATCACTACTTTCGCCGAGGCTGGAACATTTTTGACTGCATTGTTGCTCTTCTGAGTTTTGCAGATGTGATTTTCAGTAAAGTAAGTGGAGGAATGCCATACTTCCGTTCTTTAAGAGTGGTAAGGCACTTACTTTCTTACTTTGCTAAATAATTTAACTTCCAAAATTGAAAAGAGTCTCAAGTGAATTCAGTGACTATATTGGGTTAAATTTTAACTTGTCTTAACCAAAGTATCAAAACTTAACATTTACTCCACCCCCAAGATGATCTGTAATGTTCCATGGAGAAAATTTCCATTTGCTGAAAGTGTGTCTTGAGTAGCTGTTTGCCTCTTCTGTCCTCAGTACGAAACATCATACTACTCTCATCACTGTTGCAAAGTTTAAATTCAAAACTAGTGGTCTGAACTTTGTAATCTAGGAGTTAGCAAACTTTTTCTATAAGAGGCTAGATGATAAATATTATCCAGCCATCTGGTATCTATCGATACCATCAGCTTTGCTCTTGTAACACAGAGTAGGCATAGAAATTGAAAATGGAATAGGTATGGTTGTGTTCAAATAAAACTTTATTTTTTTAATTAACATTTTTATTTATATATATTTGATATCAATTGTAATCCCCATGTATTCCCCATCACTGTAACACCAGTGCACTATCACCTCAGTCCCCTGTGCTCCCGTCTGCCCTCCCCCTTCCCCTCTTCCCTCCCCACCAAGTGTCCCCAGTTTGTCCTTGTCTTTTCATTTTTGGTTTTTGTGTCTTTATTGTTGTTATTATTATTGTTGTTGTTCTTATTCCTTTCCTTGATCCTTATTTGGTTCCCTTATATTCCTCCTAGGGGAGGAACCATCTGGTATTTTTCTTTTGCCTTCTGACTTACTTCGCTGAGCATCATCCCTTCCAGTTTCATCCATGTTCCTATGAATGCGTCTAGTTTTTCATTTTTGGTTGCTGAATAATATTCCATCGTGTATATGTACCACAGCTTCCTGATCCACTCATCTGTTTTTGGGCATTTAGGCTGTTTCCAGGTCTTACCTATTGTAAAGAGTGCTGCTATAAACATAGGGGTGCAGGTATTCTTTTGAATCAGTGTATTCAAAATACACCGATTTTGGGTATTCCTAGGAGTGGGATTGCTGGATCCTATGGAAGTTCCATTCTTAGTAGATTGAAGTTTTAGTATGTATCTTTCCTTTTAAAAATAAAAAATACAATCTTAACTCTTTTACCATACAAAAACCAGCAATGGACTCGATTTAGACCTCAGGCCAGAGTTTTTTTTACACCTGGTGTATTATATAGGGTTCTAAAATGTTCATTTTATTTAAGTAAACACCACTATCATAATCCCAAAGCTTTTCTTTTAAAAAATAGAATGAGATATTTCCATGTTTAAAAGCAGACACAGTGGACTGTTAGGTTGGAGTAGGGACTGTGTTTAGAAGGGAGGTGTAGAAATTGAAAATGAAATAGATATGGTTGTGTTGCAAAGACCTTTGGAAGTCATAGAAGTTGGGGTTTAGGAATATTTCATTTGCTTTTCAGCTGAACAGATGAGATTTGTCCATAATTGGCTTTTCTTTCTTCCTTTTTTTTTTTTGGTTTATTGTCTGTTTTTACAGCTGAGAGTCTTCAAGTTAGCCAAATCCTGGCCAACTTTAAACACACTGATTAAGATAATTGGTCACTCCGTTGGAGCCCTTGGAAACCTGACTGTGGTCCTGACCATTGTGGTCTTTATTTTCTCTGTAGTCAGCATGCAGCTTTTTGGCTCCAGTTTCAATGCCATGAAGGATAATCTAAAACAATGTTACCCTGTGAACTCGTCATATTCAAGACGCTGGCACATGGGAGATTTCTACCACTCCTTCCTGGTGGTATTCCGCATCCTCTGTGGGGAATGGATCGAAAACATGTGGGAATGTATGGCAGTAGCTAATAAACCACTGTGCATTATTGTCTTTCTATCCATCATGGTGATAGGAAAACTTGTGGTGAGTGTCTCAGTTGTTTTTGTTTTGTTTTGTTTTTAATGAATGAAAAAATGCATTAGCTTATCTAATACTTCACGAGTGACAATTGTAATTATATATACAGTATAAATGTAATATCTTATCATATTAAAATTCTGCATTTTAATTTGGCTTGAGGAAGTCTGATAGGCATGAAACACAATCTCCTGTCACATAGCACCCATGTTGAATCGGAGGGTATGTAAACCTAATCCCAAGAAAGAAGTTGTTGGGTTGATCTGAATTTAAAATGATATGTGCTTCGACAGAAGAGTTGCAGAATTGGTGTAAGCCTTTTTGGCTCAGCCCTGATATTTTTTTGAGGTTAGGACATGAGGACATAATGGCCCTCAGAAAGCATTCAAGTCCAGGCACTTTAAGATAACCATATTATATTTGCCAGCTTGTTTTACTGGAGTAGAGGTTTGTGGTTTAATTTGGTCAATAAGATGTGAAGGAATGTCCACTGAGAAAAGCTGCTTGTTCTAAAAAAAAAAATAATGAAAGGAGGGATAAAGAAAAAGTGGTCCTTTTATTGCTTCTAGGCTTTCTTATGACTATGACTTCTGGTGCAACTGAAAGTGTTACGCGGCCTAAGACAAAGTCAGCACTGAGGCAGGTAGTGTGAAATGTGAGACCACCCTATCTTCAGGTCATAATCGATCCCCTGTTCTGTTTTCAAACTTTTTGGTACATTTTTTAATTGTGTAAGCTGCCTTGAGTTACTTGCAGCTGGAAACGACTATATATGGAGAAGCTAATTAGGTGTACACCAGCGAGGCTATGAAGAGAGATAAACCTGAGTATCATCAGATTCAGATTATTTAAGATCTACAATTTGGGCAGCATCAATTTGGGGCTATTGTGTGAATATAATTAATGATCCACACATAATAACTTTATTGCAAGTACCTAACAAAAGGTATAGATTAACAATGATGATTCAAAAAACAAAGAGCTTATCACCAATTGGAGAGGAAAATGACCAATCAGTAAACAAAATACTTGAGAACATTTAAAAGGCAAAAGAAACTTTTATTATTCAGGGGAGAGCTTGAGCAAACATTCAGAGTCAGAAATTCTCTTGGTAAAACTAAGAGTGACTAGATCATTCACACCCACAAGGCACTTCTCTCTGAAAGCCAGAAAAAAAAGTATGTTTTTTTTTTTTCTGCTTGTGAGAGTCATAAAGGAGTTTGAGGAGGTAAAGATGTTGAATCGGAGGGTATGTAAACCTAATCCCAAGAAAGAAGTTGTTGGGTTGATCTGAATTTAAAATGATATGTGCTTCGACAGAAGAGTTGCAGATTTGGTGTAAGCCTTTGTGGCTCAGCCCTGATTTTTTTTGAGGTTAGGACATGAGGACATAATGGCCCTCAGAAAGCACATATCTCTCACATTGCACAAACTGCAGAGGGCTCCCAGCAGTCTTAAATATCAGACCTATATCCCTGTGAGCAATTCTAGTAAAATACAAATTCTGACTTATCCCCAAGCCACAAGGCTACACCATTCTGCTTTACCATGACCACTGTCTATTCCATGCTGCTTATTTTTAAAAATAATTATTTTATTTCTTTTTGCATACAAGAACTGGAGTGTAGGCCAGAGGTGTGGAGGTGAAAGGATTCATCAGAGACAGAGTAGGGAGCAGAACAGAAAGACTGAGTAGAGCAGCAGGTGAGACAGGAGAGGTCTGTTGTGCCATGTGGGTTAGTTCCCTGGCTGGAGATCAAATTCATGCCACAGTGGCTGGTTAGCTTGATAGCGCTGAGACTTTAGCACCTGCGCCATCAGGAAGGCTTGCATGCTGCTTATATGTAGATAAAATGGATTTGGCTGCCTGTACCTTTTTCAGTTTTTTTTCTGTCTTATCTTGCTATCATTATTACTTCCTCATCCTCCCCTCCTTTTATTTATTTTATAATGAATTTCTGTGGGAGATAGAAAGACATAAAGCTCATCTTTGATTTTGTTTTGGATTGTGGGGGAAAATTGTGGAAACCTACTTTATTCTTAACTTTGCTAAATTTTCTATTCTCTCTGTGCTCTCCAACATTACCTCTCCCTGCCCTTACCCCCATCTCCAGGTGCTCAACCTCTTCATTGCCTTGCTGCTCAATTCCTTCAGCAATGAGGAGAGAGGGGGACACAGTAAAGGAGAAGCCAGTAAAAACAAAGTCCAAATAGCTCTGAATCGGTTCCGTTGGGCTTTTTGTTTTGTGATAAATATTCTTCAGCGTTTTTGTTGCAAGTGGTGCAGTAAGCAAAATTTATCAAAGCAAAAAGAGGTGACAGGAGACCCTGATGTAGAAAACAAAGCCATTGTTCCTCCAGAGAACTTTGATATGTTTGCACCAAAGACTGTGAATGTCGGGCATGATTGGATTTGGTTGGCACCACTTGCAGAGGAAGAAGATGATGCCGAATCTCTTAGTGAAACTAATCCACCGTCTGCACAGCCTGATGCTGGCGAACAGGTAGGAAGGCTCACACATAGACTTAGAGATCCTGTAAAGTGGAATTGCCATGGACACTGGTTGTCTGTTCTGTTCTGAACACTATGCAGAAATTATAAGGGTGTAAAATGTGGTGACTGCCTCTTACTACCCACTTGCACATCCCAGGGTTGGTTCTAATCATTGCCCTGCACTTGTGGCACACAGAGGGGACAGAGGTCAGGGTAAGTGCTTTTGTTTGGGCCCTAAATAAGTTTGGATTGGCTAAAAGGTGAGAAAAGGGAGTATGGAAAGTGTAATGAAGAGCATAGAAGCAGTGGTGGGAACAAACTCAATGTCTGCAGGCATCAGTAGGGGCTGGTGGCTAAGGAGTAATGGGAAATGAGATCTTTCAGGGAGCAGGAGAGTGATGGGTGTTCAAATAAACAACTTTATCCCACATGCAGCAGGCTATTTGTATATTCCTGAATTTTCCAAATTGGTTACAACCACCAGCTTTGTGTAGGAGTTCCATTTGCTCTACATCCTTGCCAGTGTTCGGTGTTGAAAGTCTTCTTAATTTTCACCATTCTAGGGGGCTTTATAGTATACCTTGCTGTGGTTTTACTTCTGTTTCACTGATAATGACATTGCACATCTTTGTCCTGCTTCTCTATAATTTGTATATCATACTGGTGAAATGTCTGTTGCCCATTTTTATTGAGAGATTTGACTTATTATTGAGTTATAAAAGCTTATTATTCAATATACAAGTCCTTTATCTGATATGTATACTGCACATGTTTTCTACCTGATATGTACATATGTAAGAAATAAGGTACTTTCATTTTCTTAATAGTACCTTTCAACAAGTAGAAAGTTTAAATTCTGATGAAATATAATTTATCAATACTACTCTTGGGTTCATGTGTTTAGTTCCATTTTAAGAAATCTTTATATAACCTAAAGTTGTGAAAATTTCTGCATGCATTTTCTGCACACACATGCATGCACGTGTGCGCACACACATTCACACACACAGTCACAAAGTGATCCTAGTACCATAAAGTAAGAAGACTGTTCTTTTCTCATTGAATTAACCTGGTATTTTTGTCAAAATATCAGTCAAATCTATCTGATGATCTGGATGCCTTTTTCTTGACTCGATTCTGTTTTGTTCAACTGTATATCTGTTTTATACCAATATCACACTGTCATCATTACTGAAGGTTTATATTAAGTTTTGTATAACTTTATTCTTTATCAAAGTTTTTTGGCTATTGTTAGTCCTTTGCATTTCTTATGCATTTTAAAATCAACATTTCACCAAAAAAAAAGATGCTGGGATTTTGTTTGGGAATACATTTAATATACAGATAATATTGCAGATAATTGGCATCTTCGCACCTTTGAATCTTCTGATTCATATCTACTTGTTTAGATCTTTTTAAATTTTTCTTAGCAGTGTTTTATATTTTTCAGTGTATAAGTCTTGACATATTTGGTTAAATTTATCCCTAAGTGGTTAATGCTTTTATAAATGTAATTTTATGCTTTTATAAATGTAATTTTTTAAAATTTCAATTTATGCTTTTATAAATGTAATTTTTTAAAATTTCAATTTCTGAATACTTATTATTCTATAGAAATGTTACTGGCTTTGTATATTGACCTTGTATCCTGCAACTTTAGTAAACTGACTTATTAGTTTGGTAGTCTTTAGTTGATTCCTTAGATTTCTCTATGAATATAATTATTTCATCTATAAATAAGGTCAGTTTTCCACTCCCCCATTATGTTTTTTCTTCTTACCTTATTATATTAATTATTAACTATTAGATGATTATTAATTAATATGTAATTAATTAGAAATCAGTTGATTCAATATTAGTGTGTAATATTGAATAACAGCTATAGTAATGTATACTTTGCCTTGCTCCTGACTTTAAGTAGAGACATGAAGTCTTCTACCATTAACATCTTAATTGAAGCAGATCCTTTTATTTCTAGTTTGTTGGGAGGGTGTTTTATTTTTAAATTATGACTATATATTGAATTTTCTGAAACTTATTTTCTGTTTTTTTTTTAAGATTTATTTATTTATGCATACAAGAGCTGGGGTACAGGCCAGAGGTGTGGGCGGTGAGAGTAGCCACCAGAGACAGAGTGGGGAAAAGAACAGGCAGACTAACTGAAACACATTGCTGAGGGGAGCCGTGGGTGAGGCAGGAGAGGTCTGCTGCACCATGTGGGTCCCCTCCCTGGCTGGCGGCAGGGATCAAACTCATGCTGTAGTGGCTGCGGTTTGCTTCATAGTGCATTGCTTAACCCACTGCACCACCAGGGAGGCCCATTGTCTGTATTTTTAAAATATTAAATCACTTATGCATTCCTTGGATTTTATCCAACTTGGATTATCCCTACTTGGTTATGTATATTAATTCCTTTTATATATATTTGGATTCAATTTGCTACCATTTTTTAAAGACTTTTCTTCTCCAGTTTTTCCCTTTCCATGTCTGCTTAGGTTAATATGGACCTCATTAAGTGAGCTGAGAGGTTTGCTGTCAAAGAACTTGTCACCTATGTTTTGTTCTGCGCATTATTTCAACTCTTACATTTAAATCCTTGGTTCATTTTGAGTTTTTTTGTCCATGGTTTAGGTAGTGGTCTAGTTTCATGTTTTTACAAATGGGTATCCAATTTCTCAGCACTATTTGTTGAAGATACTTTCCTTACTCCATTTTTGTGCTTGTAGCCCTTTTTCATTAACTTAGGACTTCTGGTACTATGTTTAATAGGAGTGTGATAGTGGGTGTCCTTGTCTTGCTCCTGATCTCAGATAAAACGTTTTCAATTTTTCACCATACTGTGTTTGTGTTTGTCATCTATGGCCTTTATTATTTTGAAGTATTTTCCTTCTATTCCAATATTATGTGAGTTTTTACCATAATTAGGAGTTGAAACTTGTCAAATGCTTTTCTGCCTCTACTGAGATGATCATATGGTTTTGTTTCAAAGTAAGATGTATAGGAAGACCATTAATTCTACTCTGGGCTTTTCTGTGTCAGACCTATGAATTTCATCCAGACACCAGAAAAATCACCAGTCCAGGAGTTCAAAGTGTGGAAATTAATATGTTCTCTGAAGATGATGCTCCTATGCCAATGCGGGATCCCCAAAAGGTAATTTTTCTAAGGGGTTCCCAGATAGAACATATGGCTCATTCATGCACCTTCTCCAAGATAGCTGCTATGGAAACAAATTAAGTTTAACGTGGAGCAAACTGGCAGAATCATATCTTATACAAAGGTCTAGACCAGGGTTTGTTATCCTCTCTGCTCTGACATTTGGGACAGAATCATTTTTGTTGTTGTAGCAGGTTGTTCTGTGCATTGTGAGATGTTTAATAACATTCTTGGCCTTAATCCACTAGATGCCAGTAGTGTTCCCCAGCTGTGAAAATTTTAAATTTTGCTAGTCAATTCCAGAATGACTCTTAAGAGGTCAAAATCAATGAAAATAACTGGTATAGAACTATTATATCAGGATTTGGGTTTTTAAATATTATTTTTTATTGAGGTAACATTGGTTTACAACACTGTATATGATTTAGGGGTACAAGTTCACACCTCCTCAGATATATGTTACCACGTCACACTCACCACCAAATCCTGCATTCCTCCCTGTCCTACCCACCCCCATCTTTCCCATCTGAATACCGGGAATTTACATAGATGAAAATTAGACTCTCAGTACAGTAACCTCCTTCTCAGCACCTGACTTCACTATTTGGGATTAGGCAGTCAATCAGGGGTATGATTCGTAGGGGGAAATGTTGAGCTACTGTGTTTTAAGATTCCTTGCCTTTACTCAACTAAGGGAGAGAAGTTAAACAGTTCTCTCCTGAAGTCAGGGCTGGTCAGAACATTGAAATAAGGACCTAACAAGAGGACACTCTCTTGATACCTCTCACATTTAGAAACCTTTGCCTAGTTTGTTTCATTCCTTAATGAGGCACACAGTAGCATTAAGAACTATCATAGTAAGAGAGGGTTTTAGTAAATGATTCCCTTTTTTCTTTCTTCGTTGTGCAGAAGTTTGATGCTACCAGTGTATATTCAGAATGTAGTACTGTTGATCTACAGAATCCCTTTGGACAGGTACTTGAAATGGTTCCCAAAAAGGCACCAGGAAGATGTTTGCCCAGAGGTAAGTGGCAATATTCCTACATGCAGGTCGCAGAATATTTGGATGGATTCTGTTATTTTTTGAAGCTCTGTGAATTTGATGGTTGACATCTTACTACTTTGGATGAAGGCAAGTGTAAAGAGAAACCATGCATAGACTCTGGGGATAAAAGGCAAAAGTGATTCCAGAAAATTCTTGATTCAGGTGGGCTCAGCTTACATTGTCCAACAACCATGGAAGAAAATATAGAAAACATTCCCAGAAATCCCACTGGGTTGGTATATCTGCCACTTTGTATAGTTCCCAGTACATTGATTGTCAGGGTGTACTTGAGGTCATAGATGAAGCGAACTTGACCATAAACTCAGGCTCTCAACTCGCTCCACAGCACTTTCTTCTGGCAGCGGCATAGCATTTTTAAGAGCCGGATGGCCCATGTTCAAATTCTCATCTTTTCACTTACTGGCTATGCGACTTGGTCACTTAACCTCTCTGAGCTTCATTTATAAAATGGATATAATAATAGTAACTACTCCAAAGGGTCGCCGTGGGTGTTAAATGAATGAATGAATGCAAATCATGTCTGAAAAATATCTGGCACAAAATAAGCAACAGATAAATGCAGATTTTCTTGATTCCTTAAGTGATGCTGAAGTTCCCTCCCATGTCCCCTCATAATTTCCTGTATCCATTGTGGGCAATTTGTTTGTCTCTGTTTCCCCCATGAGGTCCTTAAAAACAAGATAGTGACTTAATCAATAGTGTAATCTGAGACATGGCCCTGGCCCATATCATAGACTCAGTGAATATTGATAGGAAAGTGAATGAATATAAATATTAAAAATTTCTCTAAACTCTAAACCAGAATCTAAAATTTTAAATGTTTGAGACCATACTGGAATCAGAAAGAACACCAATGATGGGTTTTCAGCTCATTTCAAGTTGTTTGATAACCCCATTGTAGCCCATGGGGTCAGAGGTCAGGCTAGAGATAGATTACTGTCTATATGACATATTTTGACTGACCCTTAATGTATTGACAGGATATCAACAATGGAGATAGAGCTATTTGGATTTATAGAAGAAGGCAGGAGAAGGATAAAAGACAAAATAAAATAACCTTCTAGGGAAATTAATCTGTTGATGTTTTTAAAAATGGGGGGATGTGAAGAGCGGTCTAACACCACACAGTGGCTTCAGAAGGTGATGACGAGAAGTGCAGATTGTTGTAATCACCAGGAAGCAAGGATCCATAGAATTTGGAGGAGGGTAAAAGGGTGATGTAATTCATGCTGAGGGTTTGTGGGTTGAGATCAAATGCTCAATTATGTGTGAACATCTGGATAATTGATCAAATTTTCCATGTATGGTTTGGATGGTTTACAAAACCTGTGCTTTCAGTTCTCAATTTACTTTTGCCAAAAAAAAAAAAAAAAGCTGCATAATAACCAACCACACAACTTCAGTGGCATATAGTAATAAACATGGCATACAATGATAAATTGCTCATCTTTGCTGATCTTGGCTGGCTTTAGTCATGTGAATGGTATTGACTGGGAGTCAGATTATCTAGTCTGGGTCTAATTGGGCAATGTGACTCACACCCATGTCTATCTTCCTTCTTCTGGAACCAGCTGATCAGAATGTGCCTTTTATGTAGATATGGCACAAGAAAGCAAGTGGAAACTTGCATTTTATCTTGGAACTTAGGTCCAGAAATGGCACATTGTGACTTCCATTCACTTAAGTGGCAAATCAAACCATATGACTGAGCCCAGATTCAAGAGACTGGAATATAATAAAACTGTATCTCTTTAGTAAGACGGTTTACAAGGGGTGTAAGTCCAGGGATGGATGAAGTGTTGGAGCTATTAAGGATCATGCTATTGCTCATTTCTTGCAGGTCTGAGGCTCTGCTTTCCATGCTGTTCTGTGAACAAAAGCAACTCCCCCTGGATCACTTGGTGGAATATGCGGAAAACCTGCTACCAAATAGTGCAACACAGCTGGTTTGAGAGTTTTATTATCTTTGTGATTCTGCTGAGCAGTGGTGCGCTGGTAAATTTTTTTAAAAGATTTATTTATTTATGCATACAAGCACTGGGGTACAGGCTAAAGGTGTGGGGGTGGGGTGAGAGGATTCACCACAGAGAGCGGGGAGCAGAACAGGCAGATCAACTGAAGCACACTGCTGAGGGGAGCAGCAGGAACAGCAGGAGAGGTCTGCTGTGCCATGTGGGTCCCCCCCTGGCTGGTAGCAGGGATCGAACTCGTGCTGCAGTGGCTGCGGTTGCTTCATAGTGCATTGCTTAACCCACTGTGCCACCAGGGAGGCCTGGTGCGCAGGTAAATTATCTTGGTTTGGTAGGGACTTTGGGGATCAAGGCAACTGGGGGAGATGTATTTTGACTTGGCCCTGTGGCTCCTCTGAATGTGGGGAGACCAGACAGAAATGGGATTTCTGTTTGCTGGTTCCCCAAAGGGGGAAAGGACTTTATACAACCTCTGGAGTTATGCTCTAATTGGGAAGTCCCCAAGCAGAAACATTTTGCCTGTGGGGAACCATGACCAAAACAAACACTTTAAAGTCGTTATTGGAGTCTGATATCAACCCCAGGTTTGTCCAGTCATTCTTGGAGGATTCATCTCCATATTCTACACGTTTCTTCCTCTACACAGCAATACTTCTACCCTCTCTTTACCTAGAGATCATTGTGCTACTTTCTAAAATGTCAGGAGAAAAATGCTACAGGGAGAAGAGTAAGATATAATAAGCTGTCTTAGTGTTTTCTGTCACTCATGATCTCTTGACAGGAGAGACAAAGAAACATTGTTTTGTGTGCATTGTGGTGAGATTTGTATCCCAGTAAGGTCTGTAAGTAATTTGGAGTTCAGTAGCCTCCATAGCCAGAGTCAGAAACTCCTTTTTGCTCTCTCTCCTCACCTGTGGGTACTTCTTGCACCTTCTTCAACTCTCCCTTGGGTGATAGTATCTTCTCTTTTATCACCTGTCTTTCTCTTTCTCTCCTCCTTTTCCTTCCTCTCTCTCTTTCTTCCTCCCACTCTCCCTCTCTCCCTCCTTGCTTACCTCTATCTTGTATATCCCTTAAAATGGTTGTAATATAAAGCTAAGTTCTCTTAGTATTTTTTATATCAAACAATTGAATTTCTGGGTTCACCTTATTGATTCAGAGCCACAGAACATTTCACAGAAAGTCACTAACAAATGGAAGGGGGAATGAAGGGCCTTGTACCCGCATCCCACTTTACACCTGTGTGATCTCTAGGTAAAAGAAATTGAGCATATGATGGGGCACAGCAGAGCCTCTGATTGATAGGCATCCCCATTTATCTATTTACTGCATTACAAATTACTTCTCAAACAAAAAAGAAATTTCTCTAAAACCACTCCAGAGAACTCCCTTAATTAACTTTTGTTGCTAACCCTTGGTAAGGTTACCTTTCACCTTCATTAACTATAAAAGCCAAAAGGAAAGTTTGTACTCTACTCATATAGGCTATAACTACATAGGGTATAGTTATAGAGGGTATAAATCACCATGTGCACATATACATGCACACTCCCTCTCTCTCTCTCTCTCTCTTTTGGTGAGGGAAATGTTTTGATATAGCATGTAAAAAGGTCTCTCCAAAGGTAGGATATCTCATTTTCATAATCACAGTTAATAAATTTTAATATTCTATACAGTTTACATTTGCAGCTCTAGTCTAGAGTTTCCCAAACATTTCATATACACAAACAAAATGATCATTTCTGTAGGGAATACCCCAGAATTCCCTACAGAATACTGGGGTCGGTGGAGAAAGGGCCGTCAGTGGTGGAAGATGATGGGCCTCAGGACTGGTGAGAGCTACAGTGCAGGCTGAGATGTTTGACTTGATGCTCTAAACCGTGGAGAGCCATTGAGTATAGCCACTGAGGTAACCAGCAGCATGAGAGATGCTGTGTGCCACTGGATGGTTCTGGAAAAGTTGGAGATGTAATGTTGGTAAGAGTTAAAAGGATTAAGAAGACTGTAAAATGGTGTGACAGTCTACTAGGAGGATGTTTTTCTATTCCAGGGGTCAAGGATAAGAGCCTGGGAAA
Source organism: Galemys pyrenaicus (assembly GCA_019455555.1). NCBI lineage: Eukaryota > Metazoa > Chordata > Mammalia > Eulipotyphla > Talpidae > Galemys > Galemys pyrenaicus. The sequence continues at coordinate 5,728,323 of JAGFMF010011466.1, read as the reverse complement.
CTATAGTGGCAGCAGAAATTCAGAAATAGGATTTTTATCTCCTAGTTTTACTTACTGAATGAATTGATTTCACTGGCAACATTCAGTCTTAGTACCTTTTGAGAAAAAAAAAAAAAAAACTTGTCACCTTATTCAAATAGGGAAGACAAATAGAAATCCTTGTCAACAAGTTGATGGCTGTGCTTTATTATTTCAGGTATTTGAAGATGTTAATCTCAAAAACCAAGAGAAAATCCAACAGTTACTTAATTGCACTGATGTTATTTTCACATACATTTTTATCATGGAGATGTGTCTGAAGTGGGTGGCCTTTGGATTTCAGAAGTATTTCACCAGTGTCTGGTGCTGGCTGGATTTCATCATTGTGATTGTAAGTTTACCATCTGTTTCCCATACAGGCATGGGTGTGACATGGGAACTGCGGAGATGGTCATATTGGTACTGTTTGTTCTGTATGCCTGACATGAATGTCTCTTCATAGAAAAATATTTTTTTCTATGTATTTGTCTTTCATCCACCCATCAGCAGTCCAGTCTTTTCTGGGCCTTATCCTCATACATTACTCTCATGCTCACCACTCCAGCACTTTACATGATGGCATACACTCATTTCTCTCCATAAATACTGTTATGACTTATGTACACAGGAATAGTCTTGGACAGTCTTCATTTTGCCTTTTCCTTTCAGCCTTCCTTTTCTTTTCAAGACTTCTCAAAGCAGGTCAGCAGCCAACAGACTGGGCTGACCTCTGATTGTCAAGCAACATAAGAGGATTAGCCACGTGCATTCTTTTATTTAATCCACACAATAATGTTCCAAGGTAAGCAGAGTTATCTGTCACCTACCACATTACAGATAAGGAAGGCTGAAGCTCAGAGGATCAGCAAATAGTTTTAGGTGAAATTAGTCATGGTGATCACATGTATTGATTGTTTTCTCTGTGCTAAGTACTCTGCCGTGTGTTTCACATGCATTCTCTCTCTTAGCTACCACAGTCATTCCATGTGGTAGGTACTAGTATTTTCCTCATATAAATAGAAAGAAACTAAACCACAGAGAGGCTAAGAAATATGTGCAGGGTTTCCCAACAAGAAGTAGTGGAGGTGAGACTCAAATTCTGTAAGTCTTACTCCAGAGGTCTTGGTTTTAATATCTATAGTCTTTCTACCATGAGCAAATTAATTATACTTCATAAATGCATAGGATTAAGCCAAGTGGCCAACACAACCCAGGGAGAGTCATAAATGTTGTTGAAGGACACAAGTAGACCATGTGGTTGCCATAGGGGTGCCAACATGAGCATCCACATTCATCAACCCCATCTGTTTCCAGAGTGCAAATTGGTATCTCCATTGTAGTGACCTGTGATCTAAAATTAGGAGACTGGTCCTAAAGCTAGCTTGTCTACCTCTTTCTGTGTAGCCTTAAGCAGAGTGCTTAAGGTTTTCATAATAAAGCTAATTTAAAAAAATGAGAGTGTGAACTATAAATTGCCCAAAGTTGACCCTATAAAAAATGGAAAACATAAATATGATGATAGCCATCTAAAATATCAAAATGTAGTCTGATGCTACACTTACAAAAATAGTACCAGCACGTATGATTTTATAGGCAAGTTTTATCAAACTTACGAAGAACAGTGCTGTACTGAACGTTCGTGTTCTCCCTAAGTTCATATGTTGAAACCTAATCCCTAATATGTTGGTATTTAGCAATAGATACCAACTCCATTTAGAGCAGAGTTATAGTTGGTTAGGATACAAGGGCCAATTTCTCATGAATGTGATTATTGATCTTAGAAAAGAGACCTCACAAGCTTCCTTACCTCTTCTGCAATGTGAAGACAGCAAAAAGAGGTCTGTATGAACTCGGAGGCAGTTTCTTTCCTGGCACACTGGCTCTGCCTGCTCTTTGATCTTGGATTTCCTAGTCTCCAGAACTGTGAGAAATAAATACCTGTTATTTATACGTCATCCAGGCCATGGCATTTTATTATAGCAGCCCGAACTAAGATAAATATTTAACTCCAGCCTTATTCAAATTGTTGCCAAAAGTCTAGAAAAGGAAAGGAAGCTTGCAAATTTAGTTAATGAGATAAGTATAACCTTGATAATAAAAGGGACAAAAATGAGTAAAATAAAGTAAGAGATAATCATGTAATTATGTATCTTTACAAATTCCAGAGAGAATGTTTGATAAGTGTGGTCCACTATTTCTATTATTAACCTTTACCTCAAAGAGACCAAGGTGTGAATCCCAATTCCACCACAATTTGCTGATCCTCTTTAAGTTGCTTCAGATTTCCTTATCTGTAACATGGTAGGCAATGTATAATGCTGCTTAAATGGGAACATAGTTGCATGGATTAATGAGAGAATGTATATGAATAGTGCTCTATGTTGTTTGTTAATAGACTATAAAAATTGATCTTTTTGTTTTGGAGTAGAAAATTGCAAACACATATACAAAAAATATATATAGAAATTCAAATGTATATAAATTAAAACTTTTGTTTTTCTATTCCAATACCATAATTATACAGACTAGAGCCTGGAGACATTTGCCATATGCTTAACAGGTAGTTATTATCCACAGCATATAAAAAGAAATCCCAACAGATCCCTACAGAATGGCAAAAAGATGCAAGCATCCAATTCACAGAAGGAACTCTAGTTGCTAATAAATGAATAAAGAAACACTCACTAGTTATATCACAAATTAACACACAAATGCTTATTAAAATTATTTTTTTCACTCATCAGATTGACAAAAATTTTTAAGCTAGACAATTCCTAATACTGAAAAGGATATGGGAAAGTGTAATTTCATTCAGGTTGACAATTTAGTTGGTGTAGTCATTCTGGGGAAAGTTATACATTATTAAGTAAAAGTACAAAAGGAATATTTTGTGAAAGGCTGTCTAAATTACTTGTCCAACAGGAGATGCTATTAAAAACAAAAGAACAAACAAAAAGGCTATTTAAAAAAATATATATATATTATATATTTTTTGTATTTGTGTTTGCAACTTCTACTTCAAAACTAAACATTTTTGAATTGATGAGTTTTTTTAATTGACTACAGATTTTAAAACTGCTATTCTAATAACAATAATAATAAAAACAACAAAAAAAAAGACAAGGACAAATTGGGGGCACTTGTTGGGGAGTGGGGAGGGAGAGGGTTGAGGGCAGATAAAAGCACAAGGAACTGAGGTGATGGTGCACTGGTGAAATGGTGATGGGGAATACATGGGGGTTACAATTGATGTCAAATATATATAAATAAAAAAAACCCTGCTATTCTGTCACATTAGCGCAATCTCTCTAATTTGTAATATTTTACTTATACAATGAGATTGTCAGATTTAGTGGGGAATGATTTTAGATAATTGTGGACACTGACCTCGGCTTAGTCAGGAGTATCAGTAATTCACTTCTTGCCTCCTTCCAAAATGAGCCTTTGAAATTTCTGTGTGATCAAGAAGAATAACTGAGGATCTGCAGAGTGGTCTGCAACTTAAACTCAGCATATTGTTTTAAATAAGTATATTTACAGAGTTTTCCAATTCCATTCAGAAGAGAAATAGGATTTTTTTCAAAAATTTTTTCTATTTTTTGCCCTTTAATTTATATATATATTTGACATCAATTATAATCCTCATGTATTCCCCATCACCGTAACACCAGTGCACCATCACCTCCATCACCTCAGTCCCCGTGCTCCCGTCTGCCCTCCCCCCTTCCCCTCTTCCCTCCCCACCAAGTATCCCCACTTTGTCCTTGTCTTTTCATTTTTGGTTTTTGTGTCTTTATTGTTGTTATTATTATTATTGTTGTTGTTCTTATTCCTTTCCTTGATCCTTATTTGGTTC
>JAGFMF010011466.1:5688897-5724399 GCA_019455555.1 Galemys pyrenaicus | reverse complement strand
TCCTCCTAGGGGAGGAACCATCTGGTATTTTTCTTTTGCCTTCTGACTTACTTCGCTGAGCATCATCCCTTCCAGTTTCATCCATGTTCCTATGAATGTATCTAGTTTTTCTTTTTGATTGCAGAGTAGTATTCCATCGTGTATATGTACCACAGCTTCCCGATCCACTCATCTGTTTTTGGGCATTTAGGCTGTTTCCAGGTCTTACCTATTGTAAAGAGTGCTGCTATAAACATAGGGGTGCAGGTATTCTTTTGAATCAGTGTTTTTGTGTCTTTTGGGTATATTACTAGGAGTGGGATTGCTGGATCCTATGGGAGTTCCATTCTTAGTAGATTGAGGAACTGCCATACTGCTTTCCATAATGGTTGGACCAGCCTGCATTCCCACCAGTAGTGTAAGAGAGTTCCTTTTTCTCCACATCCTCGCCAACATTTGTTGTTGCTACTTTTTTTGATATGTGCCATTCTCACTGGTGTGAGGTGGTATCTCATAGTGGTTTTGATGTGCATTTCTCTGATGACAAGAGAAGTTGAGCATTTTTTCATATGCCTGTTGGCCATTTGCATGTCCTTTTTGGAAAATTGCCTTTATAGCTCTTTTGCCCATTTTTTGACTGAATTGTTCACTTTGTTTTTGTTTAGTCTGGTTAGTTCTTTGTGGATCAGAAGAAAAATAGGATTTAATTCCCCCAAAATGAACTATTTGAGTGAAGGGAAATATAAGAAAACAAATTATTATTTATCTCTAACTTTTATTTTAGATCTATTTCAAACTTAACTGAGAAATTGTAAGAAATGGTATAAATCGTCCCTTTCAGTCTTTCTCCAAAATCACCAACTATGAATATTTTACCCATATGCTTTGCCATTTTCTCTGTTTTTATGAAGTGCTTGAAAATAAGTTGTGGGCACCATGACCTATTACCCTTAAGATTTCAGTATGCATAGCCTGAGAATATTACCTAAGGATATTGTCCATAATCCCAGGACTACTCTCAAAGTTAAGGAACTTAACACACCATCCAGTACTAAAATCCACATCCTTTTCAAATGTTGCTAATTGTCACAACAGGACCTTTTATTGGAAGTTCTTCTTACTCAACCACTGTCACCATCATCCCTCACCCAAGTACACACCAATCCAGGATCCAATTCAGGACCCCACCCTGTTGTCATAGTGTTGTAGTGTCACTTTGGTTGCCTTTACTTCTCAGATAAATGTCTTTCATTAATCAAATATCATTGGTTGGTATGGGCTGTAGCTTTGCCAGACAAGGAGAAAAATAACTTCACTTTCCCTCCCCCTTTCAGCAGGACCTACCTGGTCCTGTGTCTGCATAATGACCTGAGGGCTCAAAGCATCTGCCTCTTAGAATAATACCCCCCCTGCTTCTTTAGGCACCAAGAAAAGTTGCACTACCTGTGACTTTTCTTCTTACCAGGTCTCTGTGCCCAGTCTCATCAACCTAACTCAACTTAAACCCTTGCGGATTCTACGGGCACTAAGGCCCCTCCGAGCACTGTCCCAGTTTGAAGGAATGAAGGTACAATCTTCAGGTGGCTGGAGGGAGGTCAGCTAGTGGGGGAAGATAGAGAAGCTGGCTGCTGTCCTTGGGCTGGGCTTCCCTTAAATTGCTAGGCTTTTCCTGGACTCTTCATTTAGCCCACTGCTTAGAATTTGAGAGATATATGGGCTCTGACTTCCACCCCTAGAGCAGGTGTCTCGTTAACTTAACACCATCACCAGAGAACATTTCTCAGTCCTCAGAAAAGGACCCATCATGTATGGAGCCGAGAGCGGGGCTTGTCATGGGGGTGGATGGTGGAAAGATTGGGTAGTAGGACAGAGCTCCAAGACAGCCAGCCCCACACATCAGGCCCTTCCTGAGAAGGTAGAAAACATCTGTTATGTTTTCCTTTTGTTTTGTTTCCTTAAGGTGGTGGTCTATGCTCTCCTAGGTGCCATACCTGCCATTTTGAATGTTTTGCTTGTCTGCCTCATTTTCTGGCTCATATTTTGTATCCTGGGAATGAACTTATTTTCTGGAGGTTTTGGAAGATGCATTGATGAAACAAACAGAAGCTTGAAGATACACCACACCATTGTTGAGGACCGAAGTCAATGTAAAAGTAGAAATTTCTCCTGGGTAATACAGGAAGTCAACTTTGACAATGTGGGAATGGCTTACCTGGCCCTGCTGCAGGTGGTAAGTGCTGTATATGTTTTTCACATGGTGAAGAGGGAAAACTTAAAAGCACCAAATAATAAATACAATGACTTCATTGGGATAATAGAGCCAAATCCCAATTTTGTTTGGGGGAGAAAGTACCCTCTGGAATTATTCCACATTGAGCATCTCTGACTTACATATCTACTGAGCCTCAACCTCCCTGTGATGCCCTTGCAGTCCTATATAGTGCCTTGCTGTCCAGAGCTCCAGTCAGAGAGGAAGGGTCCTCAAATGGCAAAGCACACCATTAATAACAATTTAATGATGGAAGTCAGTCCCAGGTCAAATCAGGGTTTGTGAGGCCTTGGACAGATAGTACAAACAGATGAACTAAGCATCACCAGTTGGTTCACATCTTTTATAGAAATTTTTAAGGCAGAAATTTCTTTTATTTTTTTTTTAAATCCCTGGGATCATGGCTTTTCCTTCTTGTTCCAGGTTAATTGAGAAAGAATTGATTTATATCATTGTATAAGTTTAAGGTTTACAGCATGATGATTTGATGTACATATACTGTGAAATGATTACCTCAATAGATAGAGCTATAACATCCATTTACTAACACAGAAACAATAAAAAGAGAAAATGCAAAAAAGAAAAAAAAATCTCCATGTGATTAACTCTTATTTCTCTTGTTTTCACACTTTTTATCTTGTGCAAATGAAGAAGAAAAAAAATTCCAAGACAGCTATCATGAATTCTGTCCTACTCTTCTTTCCTTCGGATATTCTGTGTTTGGGGGGTGGGGTGTGTGGGTAGGGTGGCATATTTGCCCATCTTTATACATCCACCCACTGGGCTTTGCTTGCTTTTACATGACACTTGCATGCTGATGGCAAACCTGTAACTGTGTTCATGTTCCTGTTCCTCTGCTTTTGTTGCAGGCAACATTTAAAGGTTGGATGGAAATTATGTATGCTGCTGTCGATTCCAGAGGGGTGAGCTGTACTCCGCTTTGTTCTTGAGTACTAAGGTTCAACCAGAGATATCATGACTACATATAGCCCAGCTCTTCCTGTGTCACAGTTCAGTGGCCAGGGTTCTGTGCCTTGTTTTCTCTGGGACAAGCACAACGAAATAGGGAAGGGTGCTTGTTCATCCTTCCACAAGTATTGCATCCTAGATTCCTCCAATGTCCAGTCCTCTTTCTCTCTGGCAACCAAAGAAAGGCAGGAGATGGAATCACAAGCAGGAGACCTACAGGATGCCTTGATTTTCCTCACACTTCTTTAAAGAGTTCTTTTCAAAGGGTACTTGCCTTTGACTATGGGAAAAACTTAAAAGACTGGACTAGGTCTGAGCCAGAGAGACCCTCTTGTGTCTTCAGGTTCCCCAGAAGCTGAGGGTTTTTTTTTTCTTTTTTGGTGATTACTAAATATTAAATTCTGGTTAAATGAAAAGTGATCATGGATGTCTAAGTTTGGAATTGTACTCAGTAATCTGATTTATGTCTATTTGCTACTTGTAAAAATTGAGGAATTGGAAAGAAGAGGGTTTTCTGAAATTATAGAGTGAGCAAATGGTTGAATCAAGTGAGCAAATGCTAGAAAAATTGTTGTTCATTTTTCCCCTATCATCACACATATGTGTGTTGTTGTTTGAAAGTCTGCAGAGTTGATGCCTGGCATATATTAGGTATTTAAAATAACAAGTTGGTAGGAGAAGAAAGGGTTATGAGTAGTGCTATAGTAATAGTAGAGGCAATTTATAACAAAGGAAATATTTTTAAATTATAATATACTCATTTTTTGGTCTGTTTGAGTACATGGCTTTCACGCTATTTTCCCCCAGGCATCCATCTGCCTTGAGGTGGAGACTGGGGAGGAGCTGTAATCTAAGCAGATGTATAATAGGAAAGGTGTGGCTTATGTTATGTTCCCTGAGTGAATATATCTGGGTAGAGGTATGTAGAGGGGTGCCTGTCTTGATGTTGACTGTAGGACATACTAACTCGTCTAGCGTGTGTTGACTCTTGTCTGTGTAGTCACAGAGCATTTTGAGGGCCTCAGATATTGAAACTGACTGGTAAAATATGGTCTTTCTCAAACCCTCAGGTACTTCTACTCTCAAACGCTGACTCCATGCCACATCTTCCACTAGGTTCCCTGGCCCAGGACACTGCTCCCATCTCTTGCTACTAAGTCCACCTTGGAAAGCCCATGGCTTTTAGCTCATGTCTAAGTCACATGAGAACTAAAAAAGTTTCAAAAGCTCCCTATGTCTAGTTATTTAAGTTATCCTGCCTGCTCAGTGTATCCCAGGCCTTTCCCAGCAACGGTTTGCTCTTAGAAAATATAGACGTGGCACAAGAACACCCTCTGTCTTCCATGTTCCCCTTAACTTACTAGGTCCTGAGTCTTTTCTCCAGACCCAAAGAGGGAAAATCAGGAAACACATCTCATGACTCTGATATCCTCTGTTCCTTTTTATGACAATTGCCTAGGTATAAATGGGGTGAGATTTTGAACTTCCTACCTGAACCTTCCTTAAATACAACCCTTCCCCCCTTAATACTCTTGTGTATCGAAGGAAGACATGAAGGAACTTAAACATTCCTACATCTCAAGGCAATAGCTTATTTTTGGCAAGATTCTTAACCTACTGCATAACCTTATTTTAAATGTCAGATGTTGAATATTAATTCTTTCCACTTCATTGTTTCTATACTAATCTTAATTCAAGAAAACTAGATGTCAAAAGTCAATTGGGACTAAGCTCTGGGACTCTAAAAGGCAAAATAAAAAACTTTCAAATAATTACCTCCCTTACACTAGTCTAGATGGTGGGTGTTGAATAACAAACGTCATAAATACATTCAACAGATGACAGAGCTATTAACACTCATATGTACACCTTTGAATATGATCAAGAGACAAAAAAGGAACATCTTCCTGCCATCTAGATCCAAACTGCCTAAAGTCAATGACAACGGGAAGACCTCGGCGATAGGTATTTCATACATTTTGGATCACACCTTGAGCTATAGGAGCTTGGTTGTAGCTCCTTTATGTCCATTCTGGAGCATGCTTATCCATCCATCCATTCATTTATTTGTAAATTCAGTATATCTTGAGAATCTACCTGTCACAAGATCTGCTAGGCACTAGGAATTTAAGAACCACAGACCAAATAGAACAGTGGACTCTGTATGAGGGCTGTGGTTGTTCAAAGACAGTTGGTAGTAACCTCTCCCTGAGGGGAATTTGCTCCTTTTCTGGCTCCCTCCAATCATTATGCTTATATAGACATCCTAGAGAACTTTTCAAATGATGCATGTTAAGTCAACGATACAAATGATACAGAAGTTGAGTCAAAATACCTCTTTGTCTTCCATGTTCCCCTTAACTTATTGGGTCCCAAGTCTCCTCTCCAAACCCAAAAACCAGGGCACAAATCTCATGGCCTAGGTGTTTTCTATTTATTTTTCATGTGGTTCCCTAGGCATTCCTTCTCTTATAACCCTTCAATAATTCTCCATTGTCTAAAAGGAAAAACCCAATCCTGTCACCCCCCTCTCTCCATACAGGCTCTCTCTCAAGCTGTACTAGGGGAAACTGAAATGGGGGGAGGGGCTCCCTGCAGGGCCCTGGCTGTCTGAAGGAGGCTGAGTACTTAATGCTGCTACTGCTGAGAAACTTGGTTCTTTTAGCTAAGGCAGTTAAGATGGTTTATGTTTTCCTCCGGTAATTGCTTTTTCCTTTCATTTAAACCTCTCCCCACAGAAAGACAAGCAACCATGTTTTGAGGCGAATTCATACATGTACCTTTACTTTGTAGTTTTCATCATCTTTGGCTCATTCTTCACTCTGAACCTCTTTATTGGTGTTATTATTGACAACTTCAACCAACAGCAGAAAAAGATAAGTATTTCCCAAAGGGCATGAAGGGAACATAATTCTGGCCTAGATTGCTGTGCAAAGTAGCCTTTATCATCTGCTTGAGAACAAAGAAGGAGCCACCTAGAGAAGATTCTTGAAGATAAGACTGAAAACAGCTAGGTTTTATTACATCTTTGGTTTTTACTCTCCAGTTTAAGCTTCTTAAATAATGGACATTGTTACTGCTGAGTAAGACTGAAAGAAATGAACCCTAATAGAAAACCACAGTGATGAATATTTATGATATTATAGTCTATTTTGGTAAATTTTTCAAATGTATTTTTTTTAATCCCAGGTAAAAAGAATGAATTCTCTTTTGGCAAATATATACTTCTGGCTCCTAAGACCAAGACTCAGCAAATCTATTGCACCTAAGTAGAAAGATATTTGGGGAAGAGGCAAATTTATGGAGATTTTCTTCCCCTGAAGTATAACAAACATGTTTTATTTTTATGATTCTAAAATACATAAAAGCTGTGAAGTGGAAAGTAAGGATAAAGAAAATGTTAATGACCCATAAGGTGATTCCAAATGGTACCAGTTTAGACTAAGTCTCTTGTCATTTTGGTCCTTTCCAGTTACTCTTAACTATTCCTTTCTCATGACTGAGAACATACGCTACTTCGTAGTTCTGTCATTTCCCTTCTTCTCCATTAGTTATGAGCCCTTGGCAGGAAATCATCTTTATTCTAAGAATTTTCAGAGAACAATTACACACCATATTATGGGTAGTTCATAATTTATCCTAGTTATTCTCTATTTTGGACATTTATGTCATTTCTAAATGTTATTATTCCTCTTAAACAATCATCAATATTCTTGTGTATCTCTGATTATCTCCTGAAGGCACTGAGGATGCATTGTCAAATTACCTTTCAGAAATGCTATGTTAGGTATTCTCCTTTTGCTAGATATGAAAATACCTTTTTATTCTATTTTCTTCCATCTGGTTTTTATAATTTTTATTGTTCTTTCTAGCTTGATGGATCAAAGTGTTAGCTCATTGTTTTATATTAATTTTCTGATCACTTGTAATCTCATTGTCTTATTTTTTGACCATTTGGTAATTTATACTCATTATTTTGATCACTATGATTTCACAGGTTGATGACAATAGTTAAGGATTATGTATTTAAAACCCTTGTCTATTTAAAATTGTGGTTTTTTTAAAATCTACTATAGTAAGTCAAATTTGTGACTTGCTTCTTATATTTTCATAATGACATTTTGACTTATAGACATTTAACATTTTTATGACGTCAAACTGTCAGTCTTGTCTGTTTTGACTTCTTCCTTGCGCTAATGAACTGAAGGTATTTCTCCATTAAAATCGGCTAACCAAACATTTGTCTTTGATTTTCCTAAGTGTCTTATGACTTTAAAACATTTTTCTACTGAGGTCTTGTAATCCATCCAACATATATCTCTGTACTGATTAGCCTTTTCAGTGTTCGGGGAGAGTCATTCACCGCCCTTCATGCACTTGTATCCCTGCTGCTCTTGTGGAGTGTGCTGTGCCGAGTCACCTTGGTGATGTGCGGCTTGATTGCAATCAACATGGCAATTTGGATGTCAGGCCCTGTGGTTTGAGATTTAAGTACATTCGAAAACACTGTTTTGATCAGTCCATAGCATTTTCTATGTTTTGGTTTACTTTTTATTACAGAAAATTTCAAACATGCACAAGAGTATTCTAAAATGAACCTAAAATGCCCAGCACAACATCTGTTGACTTAAGAACATCGTTTTACCATCTATGTCCTTACCCAATCCTGCCACCAAATTTTTTTTTTATAAGTAAATCAGACATCCCACCATTTCATCCACAGGTATTTCAGAATATATATCTTTTTAAATGTAACTGCAATTCCACTATCATACCTAAAAAGTCTAATATGAATTTTTTAAACTTGTCAACTAATGTTAACTAACTAGTTAACTTGTTAACTAATGTTAACATTTTGAGTCTTTTTCTTAAAATAATTTTTATTCATTCTTTCCTTTATTATTGGTTGATTGATTTATATGCAAGTTTGGTTCTTTTCCAAGCATATTCAAATAAAGATACTCCCATCTGATGACATTCATGCTCTCTAGAAAGGCAAGATGTTTTAGGCCTACATCATAATCTCCTACCCCAGATCTGATATCAGCCATTTGTCTAAAATGTGCCAGGACTGTTGAAGGAGATGGTATTCCAAGACCACAATCTAGAATGCTCACTTTTCTGTGCTCTTTCAGTAACAGAGCTATTTCAAATTTATGACTACAAAGAAATATATATGTGGTAGTATGAAGGCTGATGATATAAATTCAAGACTGAATTTTCTTTTATTTAATCTCTTCTCTGATACATCTCTGTCTCCTTTTTTTTCACACTGACAAAGGTTCTCATGGGAACGGGAGATGATAAGATGATAGCATTAAACATTTCCATACTTACTCATTTTCTTTATCCACTACCCACACATATGACAGTCTCAGAATAATAGTTATCGATACTGCCATGATGCATATGATTACTGAAGACATTTGTATCTGCCAGGCATCCTGAAACAACCTGATTAACTTCTGGAGCTGTATTCCTTCTTCTCCTTCTCCTTCTTCTCCTTCTCCTCCTCCTCCTCCTCCTCCTTCTTCTTCGCTGTGGTACAATACATATAACATAAAATTATCATCTTAACCATTTTCAGTGTTCTCTTCGTCAGTATTAAATGCATTCACAGTGTATAGTCATTACCACCATTCATCTTCATAACTTTCATCTTGTAAACCTGAAATCCTGTACCCATTAAACAGTAGTTCTCCATTATCACTCCCCTCAGCCCTTTTCTATTTCTATGATTTTGACTATTCATGGAACTTCATACAAGTGGAATCATACAGTATTTGTCTTTTTTTGTGACTGGCTTAATTCATTTAACATAATATCCTCAAGGTTCATCAGTATCCTCATGATATTAATTGTATCATACTCCTTTTTAAAGGCTAAATAATATTCTATTATATATTTTATATACACACATATGTAACATTTTGTTCATCCATTGATGGACACTTGAGCTGCTTCTACATTTTAGCTATAATGACTAATGCCACTATGAACAGAGGTGTACAAAAATCTCTTTGAGACTATACTTTCAATTCTTTTGTATGTGTGCCCAGTATGTGGTGTAATCAACATACTGTTTTCCATCACAGCTGTACCATTTTATATTTCCACCAAAAGTGCACAAGGAGTCTAATTTCTCTATATTCTCACATTTCTTTTTTGTTATTTTTTTTATGGTAGCAATTCTAGTTGGTGTGAGGAGGTTTTATGGTTTTGATTTGCACTTCCCTGGTGATTAGTGATGCTTAGTATCTTTTCATGTGCGTTTTAGCCATTTGTATATGATCTTTGGTAAAATGCCTGTTCAAAGTCTTGTGCCCATTTTTGAAATGCATTGTTTAATGGTTGAGTTTTAGGAGTTCTCTATATAATCTGGATATTACTCCATTATCAGATATATGATTTTTAGATATTTTCTCATCCTATGGGTTGCCTTTTTGATAGTGTCTTTTGGTAAATAGAATCTTTAAATTTGCATGAAATTCAATTTGTCTATTTTTTCCTTTGTTACCTGTGCTTTTGGAGAAAAGAAATCATTGCTAGCCTAGTACTGTAAAGCTTTTGTCCAGTTTTATTATTTTAGATTTTACACTTAGGTCTTTGATCCATTTTGAATTATTTTTTGTATTTGTTGTTTGGAACTATATTCATTTGCATGTGGATATCCAGTTTTCCCAATACCATTTGTTCAAAAGCCTGTCCTTGGGCTCTGCATTTTTAGTTCTGGCTCTGCATTTTATACTGGCAGTGTATAAAATATATATGTTTTATTATATACCTACACCTTCAATGTAGGTCTGGATTCACAAGTTATCAAGGAAGAGTGTGATAACCCTTAGTACAGATGGAGACACTTTCTTTGTCTTCCATTGCCAACACAAAGATCCTTTTTTCTTCTTCACGCTTTCATTGGTAATGCTTAGGGAGTCCTACATTCATAAAGGTACCTTCATATCAGCCTGCTGATTTTATTTTCTATTACCCCCTTGTGATTACTATAGCCCAAGATTATAGGTTTCATAAAGATTAACAGAAACTGTTGTACCAACTATGGCTTCCAGGGTAAATTTACTCTTTATTATGGTTCTTGGTTTACAGGCCCTGGATAGTTTCCTTACTTTTACACAAAAGTTCAGCTATATATATAAAAGGAGTTCTTTACTACTTAATCCAGCATATATAGATATGGTTTCTCCTCCAACTGTGCAGAAATGTAAAATCCTAGTTCAGTTTTATATTCTTTCTTGCTCAGTAGTAAAAACATCCAAAACTCTAATTTTTTTTTGAGAATGACTCTGAAAGATTTTATGATATCTTATTAATAGTGATATATGTACTCATTTGTTTAGAAAAATTTTAATTGCCACTTTGTGGGATTTTTTTAAAAATTCATTATCTTGTCAGTCATTTATATAACTGTATAATATGGGGCACATTTTGGTTAGTCACTTCTATTTTTGTTTTATTCTACTTTAATTTATGCAACCTGAAGTATATTCATTTTTATAAAATTTCTGTTGATGTTTACAAAGAATTTCTAATCTGTGTTTATATTATAAAGGTTAAAAGTAACGTTATTTTTTCCTTTTTCTATAATTTGAATCCTGTTTCGGTCCTCCTTGAGTCCAGCTGCTATTGCTTCCCATTTTAATTTTAGGAATTATTGATTGAATTAAAATAATAGCTTTAAAACTATTTCTTAAAATGCTGAACCTGTTTCCATGAAATTGTTAATGATAATTAGCTCTCATCTTCTCCTTATACTTAGGTGGCCAAGATATTTTTTTGACAGAAGAACAGAAGAAATACTATAATGCAATGAAAAAACTGGGATCCAAAAAACCTCAAAAGCCAATCCCAAGACCTCTGGTAAGAACAATTGATTGATTTTAGATACGTGGATCCATTAAGTAGTTATGAGGAACTCAGATGTCTGCAATGCTATTCTCCTTTCCTTTTAAAGTTCAGACATTATCTAAGAACTCAATAAAACTCAGATATACTGGTGTTTGGCACAGGCCTTACAACAATTAGACATTCAGATTCAATAGCAAGAGTCCAGGCAGCAGCTTTAATTATCTCTTGTGAGTGCACACTATGTGCTTAGTATATATTCAATGAAATGATGTGAACTTAGCAGTTTGTTTTAACTTAATCTTGACCAATTTAAAATGTATTTATAATATCTTTTACCAACTTTTTCTGGTGTGAAATCGAAGTCCTGCCTCCTCACTTCCACTTCACAAGGACTTATGATAAACTTTCTATGTCAGGAGTTGACAACCTTCTGCTGTAAAGGGTCAGGCAGTAGATATTTTAGAATTTGAAGGTCCGATGGTCTTTGCCTCCACTACTCGACTTTGCTATCACTGCACAAAAGCAGCCGCAGATGATTGAGAACAGATGGACATGGCTATGTTCCAGTACAACTGATTTGTGGAGGCTAAAATTTGCATTTCATATAATTTTCATATGTCAAAATCTTATTTTTCTCTTGAGTTTTTCCCCAAACATTTAAAAAAATGTGAAATCTATTCTGAGTTCACGGGCTACACCAAAACAGGCAGTGGGCCTGCAGCCACATTTTGCTAAACCCTGGTCTCTGTGAATCCTGTTTTACCAGGTACCAAGATAGAAACGGCTCCCAGTGCTACTCTGGTGCTTGTAGTCTAGCTGAGGAGGAACTGGGATTTGGTGTACAACAGGCACAGTTGGTAGCTCTGACAAGTGAGTTTGAAGACTTCAAAGCAGAAAGGGCTGATGGGAGCCAAAAAGTTGGAGAAAGCAGTATGAAAGAGGCTTGAGATCTGAAGCATGTAGAGGATTTGAATATGTTCTTTTGAACATTAGACCCAAATTTATCAAATATTTCTTTAATTTACTACTATTCTCAGCACTTAGAATAGAGCCTGCCATAACAAGTGTGCTTGCTAATTGTTTATTGAATGAGACACTTAGGTTTTAGGGAATAGACAGTATATACCACTAGGTTTAAACATTTGTATTGCACTAAAAATGTTTGTGAATGCCAGGGCCAAGTGTTTGGAATTTCCACAATGAAGAATTTTTGACGAAAGGATTTAATGATATAGTTATATTTGGGGACGTTTAATCTGCCAACAGTATGTCAAATTTCAATTTACCTAAGTGAACGGTAGCTTTTATACCAATCTCACTTTCTCATACTAATTTGAAGTTACTATTGGAACTTGAACCAAACAAAAAAGACAAGGAGAGTTTTTATTTACATGTGAATGCTGTACAACCAGTGTCTTAATACTAGTTGGTCACAGATTAGGAATTAACTGAAACTCACAAAACACACTGTGTTCCCACATATTTACCAGTGTATTTCACGAAAGCTTCTAAGCTTCTCTGCACTGGGTATACTAGGCTGCAAGGTGAGCTTGATGTTGGCATGAACTGCTGCACTGCAGGGAAGCTGCTACCTCCCCTCCTTGACTATAGCATGTTTGTTCTATGGCTCACCTGGGAGCAGGTGACACCCCACACTCTGCCTGATGTAACTATAGCTCGGCAATCAAGGCTCCACAATGAATGATTGTAACAGCCAAGTAATCTCACACTAATCTGTATTCCAGAGAGCAGTGTAACGTGAGACAAATCCAACCTCATAGCCTCAAATGTTCATGACTTTGAGCTGAGACTTCAGATCAGCTGTTGGCCCTTATATCACACTTTCATTCCCTCACAAATTTTTAAAAATCTCTAAAAACCTGCATCTGAAAAGTGATACATTTTATTTCCAACAGTAGAGCAAGGATTTGGAATAGTTTCTGATTCTTCCTAAAGCAGTTCCACAGGGTGACTTCATTACTGACTTTTAAAACGACACTGTGGTATAGGAGTCACTGTATATTCTAGAGTGACATGGAATGTTTTTTGACTATTTACCACTGTAGGTAACTTATGCTCGTCATCTCCATTTGTCTAAATATTTGAGTTAAACTGTAAGATCAGTGCTTATGCTCCCTGACATTTATTTCAGCCCTCATTCTGCTTCTGTACAGAGCAGTCCTCAAAGTATTTTTCCTGCAGGTTCTTTCTGACTTCCCAGACGCATTCTCACTTAGAAAGTGCACTTGGCTTTCACGTTTCTTCTCCAAATTCTTTGATGAAGTTTCAAGGTTCCCAGCTGAACGTTTGAAAGATACCAACTTAAGTGTAGATCCCTTCAGTGTTATCCCTACCCGCATTCTTCTCATCACCCTTGCTCTTCCTAAGTTATATAGTTCACTTTTATGGTTTTAATGCATATCAATATTGATATGACTCCCTGGATGCCCCACTAATCAAACTCATCATGCTTAAGATGACTTCATCATCTTTCTCTAAAATGCCCATCCTCCATTCTCTGGGTTGAATGGCTCACCAACTGAAAATGACAGTCTCAGTTTTAACTTCCCATAGTCCTCTCCATTCAAATACTCTCTGGCATTTGCTTCTATTTTCACATTAACTCTTAAACATAAATACTTACGTCTTTTTACATTGTTGCCACCACAAACCATCCTTTACCCAGATTACCATAACAAATGTCTAGCAGATCTAGACAGGAATTCCTAAGCATCTATGAGTGTTTCAAATACAGCAGTTTATGCATACTTTGAGAGATGGTAATGTGATATAAAACCATCTTATGCAGCTAAATTTTGCAAAACAACCAATGTGTGGTCAAGGATGCCACATAATATCAGTATTTAAGTTCATGCTTAAGGACAGTTTCCCATTAAGTCAAGAACAAAGTAGTGCTTTAGGGTGGTTAGATTAAAGGAAATAGTGAAATAATTGAGTCAATTCATTGTACATGGTAGGTTAGGCATGCCGACTTCAGGACCTGCATCAGAGCAACTAGCACAACCTCACTTTGTGAAGCCGTTTAGGCATCTGTTTATAAACCAACGTGCAAGTTTACCATCAATAATAATATGAAATAATCCATTTTTTATTCCATTTTTTAGTTATCATTGGGTCAGATGCCTATTTATATAGCCTTATTTTCAAGTGAACAAAAATTTGAAATTTGGCACAGGTCTGATTAATCTGAATGTACAGATGGAATCTTGGAGTTGTTAATTTTGTTCAACATAAATATGTGAGCAGGTATTCTCTGCATGGATATTATTGACTTCAAAATACAGAAATAGATAAAATATACAGACCGAGGTTCATCTTTTTGTTATTAAATCCAACATGAGATGTTTTATTTCAATAAAATAGCATTATCAATCACATCAAAATTATATTGTTTTGAAAATGTTTTAAACGGGTGAAATGGTGGTGGGTACTCCCTGGGGACTACAAATGATGTCAAATATAATTTTAAAAAAAGTAAAAAAAAATAAAATAAAATGGAATTAAATTAATAGCCTAATCAACTTAAAGCCAGTTATCCAATTAAATTTAAATGAAAAATATGTATAAGAGTTTGTTGCCCTTTAGAAAGGGCCTCTGTATTTTTTGGAGGCTGTTTTAATTGTGAGAGAATAAATTCTGTTGAATGAATGCGCTTCTTTTATGCATGTGATCTAATTCCTGCAACTCCAAGTGATCAATGATTCTCTCTTTTTTCCTCTTCAGAACAAATACCAGGGTCTTGTGTTCGACATAGTGACAAGCCAGTTCTTTGACGTCATCATCATCAGCTTCATTCTCCTCAACATGGTTTGCATGATGGCTGAGTCACACAACCAGACTAACACTATGAAATCCACCCTTGATCATCTCAACCTGGCCTTTGTGGTCATCTTTACATTTGAGTGCCTCATCAAAATCTTTGCTTTGAGGCAATACTACTTCACCAATGGCTGGAATTTATTTGATTGTGTGGTCGTGGTCCTTTCTATTGTTAGTAAGTAAAATCGTCAGCCAGAGGAGCCTCAATATGAAAACCAAAATTAAATTTGTAAATAATATCATTAAGAAATATGTTCTAAATACTCACAGAACAACAAATTGGGCTTACTGTGGTTTCTGAAAAAATAGGTGAGTTAATACCATTCTTTACTAGAGATTGCTAGGATATAGAGAGTAATTTCCACCCCTTGACTGTTCACACAATTGAAATAGAGAGTTAAATAATTGTGTGGCTTACTTATTCAATGGAAATAGACAAAATTTAGGTGACTGAACGTTTTGGGGAGGGCACTGGTTTATCCAGGTAATTCAGTTAAAGTTCTACTTTTCCTGTGCAACTATAAGTCCTAATGCATTCAGTTTCCATATTTTTCCTTAGTTCAAAAATCCATGTGGATGCCAGATCACAGTGACACTGCAGGATCTTCCCTTACCTCCTATATAGACCCTCTATGGCTCAGATTAGATTGTGGTTCAGAGTGTGACATAGGGCAAGCAGTAACTTCTCTTTATTCTAGAACCCATGTAACCTAGACCCCGGTGTGAACTATACTTGTCTCAACTGCTTATATGCCTGTTCACCAACCAGTCTCAGTCTGTAACCAGTCTATTTTCTCAACCACGGCAGGATGAACTATAATGAAGAAAGGGAATAAAGAAGAGAATTATTGCCAAAAAATTCTTTATAAAACACACACACACACACCAACTCTGAAATTAAATTCTTCATGACAAAACCGTAAGAGTTTACTCTGGATTTTTGAAGCCTGCTTTTAATTAAATCGATAATTTGACATTTCATAATTGTATAAAAGGACCCTGGGGCCCTACTTATAGTTCAAAAAGCAACAAAGACAAAGACAACTGATTTTGCAAATGGAAGCTTTGTGTTTTCTTGGAAAGCACTTTGGTTCTTCTCACGACAGCAATGCAGATGTTTTAGAGAGCAGTTTCAGTTTCGTATAGTTTCTAATCCATGAATTTTGTTAGATAAAGTTTAGCAATATACCCTTCTACATATTTACAGTTAAATAGACTTCAATATTTATTAACTCCAATCACAAGTCCTGGCGAAATCGACAGTAGTAATAAAGTTAAAAAACGGTGATGGGATGAGTATGAGGAAGCCCTCTGAAAGCTCAAAGAACGCACCCTCCAATCTGCAAGGAAATGCTCACTCATTCCACTGTGCACTGAACTCTTCCCAGGCAGTGCCAGACTTTGCAAGTTTGAGGAAATACCTCTCTCTCTGATTTTTGACAACTGCCAGGCAATTATAGTTATACTGCATAGCACCGTATGACATTTGCTACAATGGATGAAACAATCCATATATTGAGCCACTCTCAACAAAGTGGGCAGTGTTTTATGTGCCTTTGGCAGGAGGTCTGCCATCCAACACTTAGCCTCCTCACTGTCCCAAGCTCTTGGTTAAGCTTTTTGAGAAATATAAAACTGGTGCAATCAAAATGAACCTTTAGGAGTTAACAATCTAGTTGAGATATTCAGATTTACTTTAAGGAGTCAAAAAAAGATAGAGAAATCAAGCACCTGATCACAGTGTAATAGAACTGAGCTCAGAGAAAGGAGATTACTATGAATTTATGCAAGAAATATGCATATAAGAGGTGGGCCTTTAAGATGAACCTCCTCCAGTTGTTACTGAATGAATGCTTAATAAAGTTCACATCCCACAGGGTTGACTGCCCAATTCACATATGAATTAAACTTCTTTTGCACCAGTTATTAAGTAGGCCATCAACTATCTCCTTTAGTCATTAGGTGATGGCAGATAACTTTGGCTGCCCATCATCCCCTAATGACTTCAGAGGACCCTCAGAGCAAGAACAAGGCCATGTCTACACAAGGCAAGCATGTTCCAGCCATTATACAATATTTGGGCCAAAATGTGAGTTGATTTAAATCCTTGTATCACTTGCCTGCATAACAGGCAATGAGAGAACAGGGAGACATTTTAGGCCAAATATTAAGTTGTTTGTAGACACCTCTGCTTGAGATAACATTTCTCCAGCTCAGTACCTTACACTTTTTGGGTCTGGACCTTAGGAGTTCTTGGAATGAGCATAATGACAAATAGGAGCGGTCTGTGGTGTCTTCAGCCTGGAGATGAGCATCTTTAAACCATCTTCTTCCAGCCCTGTCCTTACTTATAGCAGACTGTGTTCTAACTCCTCTATACAAATAAGGAATGTTGGGGTTGGGGACTCCATAATATCTATTGACAGCTGAGGATTCAAGTGGACCTTCATTCAGATGTAGAAGTTTCTCCTTGCACTCTAATCTGAAAGACTCCATCTGTAGTTTATCTGTTTTCCATCTTTTTTGTTTGTTTGTTTGTTTTCCATCATTTTTATCCAATTAAAAAATGGAAAACTAACATATTTATTACCTCATAAATAAATACCTAACATAAAAATTGTACTTCAAGTGCATGTGATAACTCATAAAATAGCCTTTTATAAGTCATGTTATCTTTCCTTTCTTTAAGTGTCTCAATATTTTAGACATTTTAACCTATCTAAAATTGCCCTTGGAAATTACTTCCCAGATAAGGCATAGATAGATATTTCCCCTGATACTAGTAAAACAACTTATCACTTTTGTGCATACATTACAAAGTGTTGATAAAATGTTGATCCTACCTAAGTTCCAAGGCAGGAGAGACAAGATGGGCCTGAATTGATCAACTGCTGCTTGCTGAAATTGACTGATCTTTCTCCTTCTGCTAAGGTACAATGGTTTCTGCCTTGGAAGACCAGAAGCACATTCCCTTTCCTCCAACACTCTTCAGAATTATCCGCTTGGCCCGGATTGGCCGAATCCTGAGACTCGTTCGTGCAGCACGAGGAATCAGGACGCTCCTTTTTGCTCTGATGATGTCACTTCCTTCTCTGTTCAACATTGGCCTTCTTCTCTTTCTGGTTATGTTTATCTATGCCATTTTTGGTATGAAATGCTTTAGTGATGTGAAGATGGAGGCTGGAATTGATGACATATTCAACTTCCAAACTTTTGTTGGCAGCATGCTCTGTCTCTTCCAGATAACCACATCTGCAGGCTGGGATAGTCTCCTCCGCCCCATGTTGCGAGAAGACGCAGCTGGATGTGACCCCAAAACTCAGAACTGTGGTCGCTCTGCCATAGCCATAGCCTACTTTGTCAGCTACATCATCATCTCCTTTCTCATTGTTGTCAACATGTATATTGCTGTGATTTTGGAAAACTTCAATACAGCCACTGAAGAAAGTGAGGACCCTTTGGGTGAAGATGACTTTGAAATATTTTATGAAGTTTGGGAAAAGTTTGACCCAGAAGCAACACAGTTTATCAAATATTCTGTCCTTTCTGATTTTGCTGATGCCCTTCCTGAGCCTTTGCGTATAGCAAAACCAAATAGATTTCAATTTCTAGTAATGGACTTGCCCATGGTGGACGGAGATCGCCTCCACTGCATGGATATTCTCTTTGCTTTCACTGCAAGGGTACTCGGTGACTCCAGTGGCCTGGATAGCATGAAAACAATGATGGAGGAGAAGTTCATGGAGGCCAACCCTCTCAAGAAGTTATATGAACCCATAATCACCACTACAAAGAGGAAGGAAGAGGAAAGATGTGCTGCTGTTATTCAAAAGGCATTCCGAAACCACAGGGTAAAGGTGACCAGGTGTCTGTTGGAAGACAGATCTCAAGCAGCTCTTCAGACACTCTGCAACGGAGATTTGCCCAGCTCTGGGGTGGCTGAGGGCAAGGTCCACTATGACTGAGCCCTTGACATCCACTCTTACCTCACAGCCTTGTTTCCAGGCTCTGAGCTACCGAGGGTTCCCAGGTCACTAGATGAACAAGCAGTGGACTCGTGGAACAAGCCATTGGTTTTTTTCTGACTGAAAGAAGTAATATTTCAATGTTCATTTCAAGTGATTCTTGCAGAGATATAAATATGGCTATTAACAGATATTTATAAAGGCTATTAACATCTGGTAGTGTTTTAATAAGAACATACTGGAAAGCTGTAGAGGGCACACTGATATTAGGATTGGAACACAATTCAAATTATGTCAAAACAAAAGGACAAGAAACAAAAAAATAAATAAAAAATTGAAATTGTGTCTTCCCATATGTTTCTAGGTACAATATCCAATACTTTTGTCTCACGCTTTTCCCAATGCAAGTATGTGCTTTATCACATACAGCTATTTTGCATGCTAAGTGAAAAAAATCAAAATTTGCCAATAAATAAACAGCTTATTGCAGATTTGTTTTTACCAATGTTAAACACTTGGGGTTTATGTCAAGCCTAAATGTGTGATCTTCATTTATCAATTTCCACCCCATCTTTCACCAGGTACAATCTGTTATATATATTTGGGGAAAAAAATAAATGAGACTTTCAGTTTATACTTCATTCAAATTGTATACTAAAAATTTCCCTTGTTTTTTATGTCTTGGTTTAAATGTGGTGCTTTATTTGGGATTAAAGGTTGGAGCAGTGGTTTGCTGATAAATATATAACAATTGACTCTTCAGGGGAAAAAAAGCATGATTTGTGTCACTTAGTGATTTCTGTGTTATGAATATTGCTATGGTGGCTGATTTTAGTTTCTGATGTTAACTGAATGTGGAGTGGGGGAGAGATGCCCTCAATCAGATCTTGTGAACTGGCTCTTCCTGGATCCAGCACTTGCTGGAACCACTAGAAAATCTCCCTTAACTACAACTAAAATATCTGCAGTGTGCGCCTTGAAAAGACTGTCTTTTTAGCAACACCTGAAGCCCAGGGTAGGGGAGCCATGAAACCTGTTTAGAAGTGATCTTAGCCCTACACTCAGCTCTGACTGGATGTCTCCTATAATGTAGCACAGAGAACAACTTCAAGCCACAGAAGGACCAGGCCTCAGGTGTAGTCCATGGAAGCCCTAAAGATGGGAGATCCCCAGAGCTAATGTGATATCAGGCTGTCAACCCCAAAGAGATTGGACTGGGGGCAAAGAACGTACCTCCTGCTAATCTAGGTGTAGAAGAAAATCCTGCAGAAATAGCCCTGGAATTCTACACCTCAGACAGGTGGGGGCACGGACATGTCTATCAGCAACCTGGACTCTGAGATCCAAGACTCCCACCTGCTCCTCACTGTACATCTGCACCTCTCACTAACCCAATGAGGAAGGTACGTCCCATTTTAAATGGAAAAAACTGAGTCAGAGAGAATGAGTGACCATGTGTGATCACTCACTTGATGGAGCCTGAGCCTGTGCCAAGCTGGAAAAGGGGAATGGGTGTTTGAGAACCAGAAAACTTTAAGGCAGAGGCTCAGGGACTCTGTGCAGAACTTAGAGGGCCTTGTGACAATCACCAGTTCTAAAGTCCAAGCCAGTTCTGCTTGAGGTTCCCCTAAAGATGCCTCTGATTATGAACTCTTACAGACCTCTACCAATTTTTCTGAAAATGATGACTGACCACTGTTTCAGTAGGCAGACAGAGACCATCCAGGTTACAATTGAGGGGCTTGATGTGACCTGTTCTCTACAGAAACACATCTGTTCATTCCAGATTGTCCCCTGTCACCAGGGTTGTATTACTGGAGCAGCTGCTCAGGGGGAGTCACAGGATCTGCTTGACTTTAGCAAAAAGCTGAGCCAGATTCCTTCACTAGATGGCAGCAAATGCCCAACATGTTCTTTTCCCAGAATGGCACAGCATCTGTAGGTGAGCCTAGCACCAAAGAGCCAGCAGGCCAAGGAAGAAGTGCCAAGACAAGAAGTGCTAAATTCCCTAAATTCTGGAGAGGTAATGGAAAGCTCATACTCCCCAAAGATACCTCTAACTATATGTGGACCCAGTATTCTCCAAAGAGGCATCGGATGCTGGTCTATGTGTTGTCCTCTTGGGGACCATACTATGTGTTAATGGGAAACGTGTTCAGCATATGAAACCAGTCCCCTTGTCCTCTGAGTCTTTTCTTCTTCAGATAAATCAGCCCCTAATCAATTCAACCCATGAATGTGGTCTGAGGGTCAGTGCTGTATCACCTTGTATAAACTGTTTCTAACCAATTACTTTTAGCCACAAGAACACATGTGCTACTTTGGAGGAGAGTTAGACAAGTATTCAGTGATAATAATCCCATACAATTAACAAGTGTCACAAACCAAGGTTGCATCTCTGTCCTGAGAGTGTGAATAGAGCAGGCTTCCAAGAAGGCTTCGCAAGGGAAGGGATGGAGTATGGGAAGCATCTGAGGTGAGCTTGATAGAAGTAAAGGATTTTGACAAATGGAGATGACTAAGGAGTGTGTTTGAAGTGGAGGAGATGACATAGTACCATAGCGTGCAAAGAATGCAGAAAGTACAATGAAGTACAAGTTGCCCACACAACTGGACATGGAAGCACAGAGAGTGGAGCAGCAACAACTGAATCTTAGAAATAGACTTTTTGTGTGTAAGAGAGTCTTAAATGCCAGTGTAAGGAGTTATACATCAGTTTTAGGGAGGCACTGAAGGTATTAGAAGGAGAAAAATTGACCAGACAGGTTAATTAAGACAGAGGGCAATGGAGGAGAGAATCCAAAATACTAGTTCCGGTGGAGAAGACACAAGGCATGAGGAGGGAGGCGGGGTCAAGACGTGTGACTATCATGCTTGTGACAACTGAGTGGCCTGGGGAACCTTAGGCTTTTTGGTCAGGGTGACCAGATGGATGGCAACAAGGGCACCAAGTCAGTGAGTATAAGAAGAGCAAGGGCGTTTGTGTTTTGCTTTGTTTGGGCTTATTTTTGTTGGTTTTCATTGCTAAGAAGAAAATCTGAAAATCAGTTCATCTTTGAATATTTTAAAGGTTTAAGATGCCAGGTCCAAGTGATGATGTCCAGTCAGGCCTGAATTTAAGGACAGACATGCGTCCTCAGCACAAGGTGACACATAAACCTCAGGAGCAGGTGGAATCATGGAGGAGAAAGCATACCCAGATCTAGGAGCAGAAGATTTGCCCCGAGGGCAGGCTCAGAGGATAAAGAAGAGGAATCAGACAGTTCAGGGAAGACTGGGGAGGTAAGTGAAGTTGCATCCAATGACATTTAGACATTGAGATTTTCACAGACAAGGTGAGCTCTATGGTCTCACCTTTTTTTTTTTTTAAAGATTTATTTATTTATGCATACAAGAGCTTGGGTACAGGCCAGAGTCCAGGGCAGTGAGAGGATTCACCAGAGACAGAGTGGGGAGCAGAACAGGAAGATCTGCTGAAATACACTGTTGAGGGGAGCAGTGGGTGAGACAGGAGAGGTCTGCTGCGCCACGTGGGTCCCCTCCCTGGCCAGCAGCAGGGATCGAACTCATGCTGCAGTGGCTGCAGTTTCCTTCATAGTGCATTGCTTAACCCACTGCGCCACCAGGGAGGCCCCTGGTCTCACCTCTTTATCCCTTCCACCAATGATGCACAGAAGAACCCAGGGCACAGTGTGGTTGAATTCCAGAAAAGGATTCTAGTCCCTGATCCTCTAGCTCTTTATTAGGCAAGGGTGAGAGCTTGTCTTCTAAACATCCCAAGTTCAGGAACCAGATGTTTCAGGTAGCTGTCTTGGAATGTCAGATACTAGCACCGAGTGCCCTTGGGGAAGCTGAATTCCTATACAACAACTCTTGCTCAGGGAAGAGAGTCACTAGTTCCTGATAGCTTGTTGCCTGGCAACACAGACAGAAGCCCCAGGGCCATTCAGTGGGCAATCCTGTGCCTCCTGCAGAAGGAATAATCAAACACTCAGTGAGAAAACAGGTACTAACATTTATTGAACACTTCTTCTGGACTTGGTAGCCACCTAACCCACG
Organism: Galemys pyrenaicus; assembly: GCA_019455555.1. Lineage (NCBI taxonomy): Eukaryota > Metazoa > Chordata > Mammalia > Eulipotyphla > Talpidae > Galemys > Galemys pyrenaicus. The sequence continues at coordinate 5,701,455 of JAGFMF010011466.1, read as the reverse complement.
TTTAATCTTCACAGCAGCTCTATACATACAAACTATGTCTAACCTTTATTCATAGGAAGAAACTGTGGCATGTAAAGTAATTAAGATATTTGTTCAAGGTCACACAGTCAATAAATGGCCCGACAGGATTCATATCCAGGCTGTCTGTATCCAGAGCTCAAGCCATTGGCAACACCACCTCACTGTCCACAGAGAAGAAGGGGTAGTGTGACTGAGCATGGAAGGAGGTTGCAGAGATTTCATAGTAGTAAGGCCTGCAAACCTTTCACCATCGGTTTCTTCTCCTCTGAAGATAACACGTGTTTTCAAAATTCTTACAATGTAGAAACCTGCATTAGGGAGACACTGTGCTCTTTCTCCAAATTTAACATCGCAGTTCTGCCAAGGTTCTCAGGTCCATAATATTCCGACAGTTTCTATTCTTTTGCAATTCTCTCCCTCCTCCAGGGAAACTCTGGCTAGCCTATTTCCTCTAACTCTTGGTGCCCAGGGGACAATATGGAATTACCTTCTCCTTTTGGACATTATACTTCTACTAATAATATTACAAGTATACTAGATAGAGAATGGTGATACCAAAAGGTATCATAGGGATGCTGATTTAGTTTCCCTTTATCTCCATCAGTTCCCCAACCAGTCACTCTGAACAAGCACAAGGTTAAGTACAAATGTGGACCCATGCCAATCAACTTCAAGTCTCCTTACTTCCTCTCCATACTCTAAACTCTTTTTCTATTTTAAAATCACTTCTGGAGCCAACCAGACTTAACTCTAACCTTAACCTTTCATGATTAAGTTTCTAGAAACTCACACAAATTTTCTAGGTTAGGCAATTTGCTATATCTTCTCTTTTATTAAGTTTATTTATCTGAGTCCTCACCTATTTTTCTTGATTAGTCTAGCTAGAGATTGGTCAATTTTATTTTTCAAGAAATTTTATTTTATTTTTCACTCTTAACTTTACTGATTTTCTGTTGTTTTTCTCATCTCTACTTCACTTATTTCTGGATGACCCCACAATCAGGAAACCTTAGACACAGGTCATAATACAAGTCTTTAAAAATTAAGAATACGGAAATTATATCAAGTAGCTTATCTACCCATAGTGGTATAAAACTAGAAATAAAGGAGGAGAGTTTGAAAATTCATAGATAAATGAAAGTTGAAGAACATACTGAGGAACAACCAATAGGTCAAAGAAAAACCAAAAGGGAAATAAGAAAATACCATGAGGCAAATGAGGCACAATATATCAAAACTTACGGGATGCAGGAAAGTTTATGGTAATAAATGCCAAATTTAAGAAAAGATAATTGCAAATTAACAATTCAACTTTGTACTTCAGAATGCTAGAAGACACTAAGCCTAAGGTTAGCAAAAAAAAAAGAAAGAAAGAAGAACATAGTCAAGTAACTTCTAAGTAAGAAATCAAAGGGAAACTAGAACAAATAGTTGAAAATAAAAATACAACATATGAAAATGTGTAAGATATAACTAAAACAGTATTTAAAGGAGTTCTTTTTTCTTTTAAACTTGATTTACCCTATTCTATTCTCTTCTCTTCTGGTAACCACTGTTTTGTTCTTATATTCTAAGAGTCTTTTGTTTTGTTTGTTCATGCGTTTTTGTTTCTTTATCTCCCACATGAGTAAAGTCAACTGGTTTTGTCTTTATTTATCTAACCTACTTCACTTAGCATAATACCCTCTATGTCCATCCATGTTGTTGCAGATGGTAGGATTTCATCTTTTTTGAAATGGACAGCTTCCCATAGGGGGTAAAAAAAAGCATAAATTATAACCAAAATAAGCAGGCCTTACACCTAAGTCTTTTATCCATTTTGAGTTAACTTTTGTATATAGTGTGAGAGAGAGTTCTAGTTTCACCCTTTCATGTGGTTGTCCATTTTTCCCAATACCATAGCTCCTTGGTTATAGATTAACTGTCCATATAAATGTTGGTTTAATTATGGGCTCTCAGTTTTATTCCATTGGTCCATGTGTCTCTTTTTGTTCAAGTACCATCCAGTTTTGATTATTATAGCTTTGTAGTATAGTTTTATGTCTGGGTGTGTGATACCACCATTCTTCCTCTTTTTTTTTTTTTTTTGCTAAGGTTGCTTTGACTATTCAGGGTCTTTTTTAGTTCCATATGAATTTCAGTAATGTTTGTCTATTTCCTTGAAGGATGCCATTGAAACTTTGATAGGGATTGCATTCAATCGATATATTTCTTTGAGTAAGGTGACCATTTTAATGATGGCAATTCTAATCTATGAGCAGGAGTATCTTTCCATTTCTTTGTGTCTTCTATTTCTTTTAACAATGTCTGATAGTTTTAATTGTAGAGGTCCTTCACTTCCTTTTCTAAGTTTACTGCTAAATATTTACTTCTTTTTGATGCTGTTGCATATGGGTTTGTTTCCTTGATTCCTTCCTCTTCTAGTGTGTTTGTATGCAACACAACTGATTTTCACACACTGAGTTTGTAACCTGCCACTTTGCTGAACTGATTTATTGTTTAAATTAGTTTTTTCAGTGGAGACTTTAGGGTTCTCCATGGATATTATCATGTTATCTGAAAATAGTAATAATTTTACTTCTTTTTTCCCAATTTGGATTCCCTTTATCTCCCCCCCTCTACCTAATTGCTATAGCTAGGAATTCCAATACTATGTTTAGTAGTAATGGTGAAAGTGAACATCCTTGTCTTGTACCAGATCTTAGCAGGAAATTTTGCAATTTTTCCCCATTGAGATGTCAGCTGTGGGTTTATCATATATAGCCTTTATTATATTGGTATGTTTTATCTATCCCCATTTTTTTAGTGTTTTTATCACTGGATGTTCAATAGCATCTTTATTTGAATGGTTCTAAACTGCCAACACCCCAAATGTCCATCAACAGGTAAATAGGTTAATAAATTTGGTATATCTATCTAGCTACACTACTCAATAAAGGAAATGAATGATTGATAAATGCAGTGACACAAATGACTCTCAAAAAATTATCCTAGGTAAAGAAACCAAATAAAACAAGTATATACTGTATATTTCCATTTTATAAAACTCTGGAGAATACAAACTAAAAAATAGTGATAGAAAGTAAATCATAGAGTTCTTGGGGGTGGGGGAAGAGTTAGTAAGAAGGGAGGATAATGGGGCATGAGAAAACCTTTGGGGGTGATTGATATGTTCACTATCTTGATTTGATTATGACTTTACAAGTGAATTATATATGTCCAAATCTATCAAATGTTTAAAAGTATACTTATGTTCAATTCAGGGTATGTCAGTTATACTTCAATAAACCCATATAAAAAAAGCCCAAACCTTGAAGTTTTGGATCTAAATGGAAGTCTCAATGAACTTCTGCATCTCATATTTTATTTTTATTTATTTGTTTTATTATTAAATTAATTTATTTACATGTATTTGGCATCAATTATAGTCCCCATGGAGTTCCCACCACCATTTCACTAGTGCACCATCACCTCAGTCCCTTGTGCTCTTTCTGCCTTCATCCCAGTCCCTCCTCACCCCCTCAAAATGCCTTTGATTTGTCTTTGTCTTTTCTTGTTGTGTTTTTTAATTGTTATTGTTCTTTTCCTTGAGTCTTTTTGTTGTTGTTGTTCCTTTATATTCCTCCTAAAAGTGAAATCATCCGATATTTTTCTTTTGCCTTCTGACTTATTTCACTGAGCATAATTCCTTCTAACTCCATCCATGTTTCTACTAATAACTCTAGCTTATATTTTTGATTGCTGAATAGTATTCCATCGTGTATATGTACCACATCATCTTGATCCAATCATCTATTTTGGGGCATTTGGGTTGTTTCCAGGTCTTACCAATTACAAATAGTGCTGCACTATAACATAGGGGTACAGCTATTCTTTTGGATCAGTGTTTTTGTGTTCTTTGGGTAGGTCCTTAGGAGTGGGAATGCTGGGTCCTATGGTCACACAGCAAGTTGGTGGTCCAGCAGAGATCAGGTTCCCGCTACACTGTGAGGAAGGCAGGGAAGCTCTTATTTTAATTTTAATGTCAGAAAGGAGGGACAGCTAAGCCTTTCACCTGCCCATCTATTTGGGGAGACAACAAAGATGATACCCTGTCTGGGGGTTGAGAGTAGATTTGGAAAAAAAGCCCTTGGTGTAAGAATTAGGATAATTTCTTCATTAGGGAATGACAAAGCTCAAAAAATCTCAAGGCATCATCTTGTCCACCCCTGTTCTAAGATATGGCAACATATGCCCAAAGATTGATAATGACTTCAACAGGTCCACGATTGATGGCAGGATGAGTTTAGGGACAAAACGGAGTAAACATGGTCAGGGGCTGAAGGGTGCTTCCTGTGGGCAGGGACTGAGTTCTCTGTCTCTTCTTCCCTATCCCTGTAGTGGTCGCTCTGTGTAGGGCATGATTGCTGAGGGCTGTTGGGTGGTGGTCTTAGCTACCACCCACCCTCCTCATTGCCCCTAACTGGTGAGATCCAGTGGCCTCTGAATACGCTGTGTTCTAACCTGAATTCTCTTCTGGGGCCTCGACCCTCTTCTCCCTCCTAGGGGAGGGCTCCATCCTACAGCTGGGAGGATGGGCCTTCTGCACCCCAGACGTGGCCCCAAGAGGCAGGAAATGCCAGGCACTTTCCTTCTCCCTACAGACCTTGTGAGCTCATTCTGGTAAAAGTTTAATGCCTGAAAGTCAATTACACTTAAGGATGCTCTGATGAGCCCCACAGCAGCCTTTTCTCAGAGCCACTGGGGCCTGCAGCTGCTTTCCCGCTCCTTCTACCCGCTGCTGAGAAAACTTCCCTGCCTTCCTTATAGTGTAGCGGGAACCTGATCTCTGCTGGGCCACCGACTTGCTGTGTGACCTCTAGAGAGGCACCTCCCCTCTCTGGGTCTAATTTTGACACAGATCAAGTGGAAAGGGGGCCTGGGGTGTTCCCGGAGGTATGTGCTTAGCTGGTTCATCCTCGCTGTCCCTCATCTCTGGATGATCAGAACAGGGACACGCCCAGGTTGAGAATCTGTAGGGAGATGTTCAGGGGCAGAAATGCCAGAAAGAACACAGGTGTTGAAAAGAGGGAGGAATTCTGTTGGTTTAGACAGTAAATACTTTATAATCAACGTTCAGAGAATAATGCCTGAATTATGCAAAGCGCCATCCCAGCTCCAGTGATCTGGCTACCTTTCCTGTATGGCATCCAACTCCACCCACTGTTCCAGCCCTTTCATCAGCTGACCCCAGGCGCACCCCAGCTGGCCTCAGGCATGGGTTAAATGTTCAGGCAGGCCCCAGAGAGACAATGAGCAAGCCTTAGTCTTCCAGTGCATAATGGACATTTACCTTGAATCCACCCACTCGTTCCTTCCCAGCCAAGCCTTCCCAGGCCTCTGGCTGCTCTTGGCATAATCCTGGTGGTTCCTGCCCCCACATCTTCCTCCCTTCCAGCCCCTCCACTGGAATGCCCTCCCCTTCTTGTCACCTTCCTCAGAGCAGCACTGGATTCCACATCAGGAAACTTCTCTGCTTAATGTCACTCCAAGATGACTTAGAAGATCCCTGCCCTCCCTCAAACTCTAAGGACCCCACCCCAACACAGAGAACAGCTTGGACAAGGTGGGGAGGAGGCTCTGTATGGGAACATGGATTTTCTTTGCTGCCCCAAGACCATACCCTACTCCATTCCCACTTCTGGGGTCCTATGTGACATGACAGATCACAATTAAATGCTGTGGCCCATGATAGATTTGTTCCAAATACAAAAGGGCTGCTCTTTTGAGCCAGGGGGGTCCTTCCTCATGGGACGCAAGAGCCCAGTTTTTGCTCCTGGTTGAAGCTGCATTGGAAATGTAGAACAATAGTGAACCCCCTTTCCCCTTTCTAGACAGAATCCATTTGTTCCGCTCTCCTTGGGGTTTTGTCTGTGCCTTGGTTCAAATGATTTCCTTTGCTGTTTGCTCTGCCCTGAGATGGCATTTGAACTGTTTAACCTGGTAAGACTTGGACACTGACCAAACAGAATGGATGTCACTGAGTGCTGGTGAGGGACCTTGAGAGTGGCCAAGGAGAGGGAGTTGGGCTGAAGGTGGTGGGGGGAGGGGATAGTGATTTGAAGTATGGTCACTGTGACACTTTAGGTTTTGGATCACAGGACAAACTCTGGGGGCAGGGGATATAGGGGAGGAGGCAAGTGGCCAAAGAACATTTCAGGGTGCTGGTTAGAATCCACTTACCCATGCCTGCCGCAGATCCATTCTCTGCCTTCCACTTTCTTGATCTATGTCTAGGAGCCAGGTCCTATGGCTGCATCAGATGGACTCACTTGTCATCGTTTTCCAGTTGGGCTCACCAATGGGAGGCGCCAGGAGGAAATGGAAGGGAAGGAAGAGGAAGCAGTTAGAGTGTCCTCTGCTTCCTGCTTGTTCTGGGCTACATTGTCGTCAGTGGCTACATCCCTATGCTTCAGCTTCTCTTATGCATGCCTTTTCCATGGTTCAAGATTTTCCTGGGCTCCAGTAACAACGACTCCCTTTGTCCCTTCGAGTCTGGATGTAGGAGTGCTCCCTGCCACTGCTGGTCTCTGAGAACCTCAACATCCCTAATGCCTTGGGAGCCAGCCTCCAGGAGGGCCCTGGATAAGCGGTGCCTGCTAGTGCTTCTGCCCTGAGTAGACCTCTCCCTTTAGCGCCACGCTTAGCTAATTGTGGGCCAGTAGCACGCAGCATAAGTAATGGTGTGTCACTTTGGGGATCAGGTTACCAAGAACTTTCTCTTGGGTACCCTCTGACTTGCTCTTGGGTCACTCATTCTGGGGAGTGGAAGCCACCAAGTTGTGAGAAACCCTACGGAGAGAGGTCCAAAAACTGAGATCACTACCTGATAGCCAGCAATGTACTGATTTGCCAACAATTGCCTAGATGAGCGTAGGAATGGACTCTGCAGCCCCCGGCAGGGCTGGAGGTGATTGCAGCCTCTGCCAACAGCTTTGCTGCAGCCTCTTGACAGACTGTGGGGCAGAAGTACCCAGCTAAGCCACTCCCAGACTCCTAGCCTTTAGGCATTACATTCTATGGTGAAACCTTGTTGGTGAAGGAGTGCAATATAGGGGTAATTTGTTACACAGCAATACGTAACTAATCCACCTGCATCCATATCTCTACAAATAGTCACTTCATTCATGATTCCTGAACCACCTGAGGTGGATTACACGTTCTGACTAACCCAAAGGCTTAAGGTGGCAGTCACGGAACAGCTGACTAGCAAAAAGCTCAGTGTCTTGACAATGCTATGGTTGTTTGAGTGTGTTCCACCTGAACAGCTCGACCCATCGTCTCCTGAAGATTGGGAGTTTGGAGTAGCGTCCTGCACTTTGAGATGGTCATGGGCAGGGCAGGCCTAGGAACTGAGGAGGCCATAGGACAAGGGGGAGAAGAGAGGACAGAGGGGCAAAGGGAAGTGAAGGGGCGGGAGAGAGGAAGCTAGCTGGCAGGACTAGAAGATCTAGGGCTAAGTTAGTCCACAGGAAACCAGGACAGGCATCTTCTGGGTCTCCACTTGATCATCTGATGGGATCGAGGTGAGACCCAGAGAAAACCAGGTCTGGATAAGCCCCTTAGGCTACCACTTTTGTGTGGTTAACTTGGCGTAATTTCTAGGTGAGTATCCCTGGAGGCACCAGACTTGACTCTGGGCAGCTCCCAACCTCACCACGCCGTTGGCTCTCTGCAGCTAGCATGCTCGCAGTTCCTGGGCCCACAGAGAAAGCCCCAGCCCAAAAAAGACAGCCCTCTCCCCGTGGGCAGGGCGCTTTCCTCCCTGCAGTTGGCCAGCAGCCTGGCATTACTGCGCAGGGGGCTCCTTTGTATAGCTGGGCAGCCTCAGGGTGCCCTCCGTGAGTCATTTCCTGTTATTCTCCTCTAAAAACTCCTGCCATTCTTTAAAGCAAGACTTGACATTTTTACAGGACTAACTTCTGGGGCCTTTTGGTCAAGAAAAAAAAAAAGCAGGGATTCTTTCTTTTATATTTACAAAGCCATTAATTGGCTTCTTTATAAAATTAGACTCCATTATAAGCTCAATTGGAGTGGGAGCATGGCTTTATTTAGTCAAAAACATCAAATGGTCTTAAAGGATTCTTTTTTAATAACCAAGTGTTCAGTGGCAAGAGGACAGGAGAGGTAGGCTCCACTTCCTTCTGCTGCTGAAAGCTGGCTGCACTGACTCCATGGTGTGTTCTTCCCTCACCCACACACCTGCCCTGGAGAAAGGGGAGGGGGAGGTGTGGCCAGAGTTATGCCCAGAGCCCAGCTGGCAGTTCCTCCTTCTGTCTCCAGGTACCCCTCCAGCCCAGAGAAGTGCCAGAGGAGGACGCTCCCCACCCCAGTCCTCATCCCTGCCCCAGATCCAGCCCAGGCTTCTACAGGACCAGACACTGCCAGCGCTAAGCTCCCAGAGACAGCTTATCTGCACTCAACCCAACCTGCAGGGCTTCGGGAATCAGTGGCCTCCTGCCATCACAAGCAGGTACCGGTGACCTAAGTTATTTTGGTTTCTCTCATTTCAGGGCACACAGAGCATGTGGTACAGGGTTTCTCAAACTTGATGTTCAGGGCCCTTCCTGGTGGCGCAGTGGGTTAAGCAACACAATATGAAGCAAACCGCAGCCACTGCAGCACCTGTTCGATCCCGGGTGAGGGAGGGGACCCACATGGCGTGGCAGACCTCTCCTGCCTGGCCCGCTGCTCCCCTCAGCAGTGTGTATCTGTCAGTCTGCCTGTTCTGCCCCCTGCTCTGTCTGGTGGATTCTCTCACCTCCCCGCACCTCTGGCCTGTACCCCAGTGCTTGTGTGCATAAATAAATAAATCTTTAAAAACAAACTAACAAACTTGATGTTCAGATGCATCACAGAGGAGGCTTGTAAAATGCAGACTCATTCTGAAGTGGGGTCTCAGAGCCTGCATTTCTGACAGGGCGAAACTGAGGCTGCCAGTTCAAGACCACCCTTCGTGGAACAACGGTCCATTCCTGTGGTGGATACCCCTCCCGCGACAGGTGGGAAGACTGAGTCTGGGATGGGGTGTGGGGTGGGGGCAGTAACTTTCCCAAGATGCTTCATCAGGCTGGAGGAAGTGCCTGGAATGAGCAGATGTCTCCTGTCCTTGGTCTCACTAGAATGTAAGCCTGCATCTTTGGGGATGAGCTTTTCAGTTTGATGTGCTCACGAATCACCCGGGACCTTGTTCAGATGCAGAATCTGATTCAGCAGTTCCGAAGTAGGGCTGAGAACGTTTGTTTCTAGCAAGCAGCCAGGTGGTGCCCACGTTGTTGTTTGGGCCCATGTGAGTAGGGAGGTCCTGGGCAGGGGCAGTGCACAGTTGTTGGGGAGGCGCCATTACAGCATTCACTCCCTGAGGTTCACACAGCCGTGGGGCACAACCAAGGCAAAGGCATTTCTCCCACCCATTTTAGTGACGGTGCTTTCCTAACTGCGGCCAACACAGGGACAGGCTGTGCTGTTGAGGAGAGGCTCTGTGCGCGCAGAGACACACCTCAGTTTCTGATGTCAAGCCACTTGCAGCTTAGTGTCTATGAATACGCTCCCTGGGGTGTCCTTGATCCCCGGGGCCAAAGGCAGAGTAAAATTGTGGCAGTGGTGGTGATGGACTTACCCCATAGCCACTTTCCTTTTTTCTTAGAAAACAAAATCTGATTTTATTAGATGCCTTCAGGTACCCACCTTTAAGCCTCCCTTGAAGCTGAGCATAGACTTACACTCTGTTCTGACCAATGAGTTACAAGTGCTTATTGCTGAATGGGGCTTCTGGGAAAGCTCCTTAAAGGAGGGAACTAAATCAGGTGGTACTTGCTTATCATCCTTCCTGCCTAGAGCACAGGTGTCAGGGGGCTGGGGAGCGCCACCAGCCCCCTTGGGACCACAAGGAACACTAAAGAACAGAAACCTTCCCCAAAGGTCAGCAAAGCAGAAACATGGGATGAGCGTGTGGCCTGCTAGAATCATGGCTCTGCTAGCTGTGAACGACTGCAGGCCACATCGTGTTGGTGAGAGAGAGCCATGTGTTCTTTAAGCCACTCTTTAGTGAGTCTCTGTTTCAAGCTGTTGTGGGGACTTTCTAACCAATACAATGGATCTGTCATCAACCTTGAGGGGTAACACATTTCCTATGCATTCCTTTCCCAGAATGAAATAATGGAGTTTAAATTGGATTTAAAAGACCATAAATGGATACACTTGGGTGGGGTGAGCTAGAGAGGGTGCCACTGGGTCTGAGGCAGTCTGCCCTGGCCCTGAGCTGGCTCTCTGAGCTGCAATATGGCAGACATTGTCGCATCCTTGAGTCCCACACCCGAGCTACCATCGAGCGGCCAGTGACCTTAAAGCCATTTCTCAGTCTTTCTGACACTCTAATCATCTAAAAAACGGAGCCAAATGACAATGCCTACTCCATGAAGTAATTGTTATCCTTAACTGAGATACGGCTCAATTCACAGCGATGATTATTATTACTACTCATTAAATATTTGCATGTATTTACTGGATTTCGAAGAGCCGGGACGGCGGTACCAGGATGATAAAGGCATAGATAGCCCGTGCCGTCCACTCCTTGACGAGAGCTGTTTCATGCCTTTGATCGCTAGAAGGCTTTTAGATGCCTGAGAACAGCCTTGCCAGTGCCAGCTGGGTGGCACAGGAGGGGCCCCCAAGGGTCCTGGGGGACTGGAGGATGCGTTAAATGGGGCTGCTGCTGGGCACTTGATGGTCTTCAAGGAACTGACTTTTTCAGTGTCTTGCCTGGCCTTTCTCTTTCTGACTTGGAAAGTCTTCTCCCTAATCTTAAAATGGGAGTTAAAATGGGTGTTAAAATGGGAGAGAGAAAACTACTTGTCCCTCGGGGCTACTGCCAGAGCTCAGTGAGGCTTGTGAGTGAGGAGATGGGCGTACTCCCTGTCAGGGGGTGTTCCTTTCCCCTCATTGAGTCTACCTACTGGTCCCCGCACCACCCTATTCTGATCTCTACACTCCTCTGGCCTAGGGGGTCCCTCTGCCAGCCCCATGTGCTGATTTCTAGAGGGCTGGTGATAGAGAAATGGGGCAACCCTCCTGGGGGTGGGCCTGGAAGAGTGAAGGAGGGGGAGCTGCCAGAATAACTATGGTAAGCAGATTCTTGCCCAAGTAGTGCCTCAGTCTTCTGCAGGGCAGCGAAGGCACAGCTGCCGCTTATCGCTGAGGCCTGTCTGTACTCCCCCTACTCACCCTTGTGGAGACACGCTGGGTCTTTTTAGACATCACTACTCTTCAAAAATTAAAAAACATACTCCCCTGTTCTCCCTGCTGTGCTACACAGAATATTTCACCCCAGATTCCAGAGATCTGATCACTTCATGGGGCCTGAGAAGGACAGATCGTGAAACTCTGCAGGGCAGTGGTTCTGCTGCATCAGCAGGTACCAGAGTACTAGCTTTCCCCCTCGCCCAGCCCCAGCCCCAGAAGGAGGGACAGCACTGCGCAGTCACAGGCCTACTGGGTTCAGATCCTGGGGCCCTCCCAAGCAGAAGACATGGAGAGGTGCAGGACCCACTGTCTAGGTCCAGTGGACTAGGAAAGGGATTTTCTTGCATGCCAAAGTCATCAATACTTTGGGCACTCTGTTCAATTTGGGGAGAAAAACTGAGTTAGGAGTAGTGGGAGTATTGAGGGGAAGTCCTGGGACCAGAGAAAAATCATCTGAGGTTAAAGGGAAGCAGCATTCTAGCCTTGGGTGCTCCAGTCCTGGCCAAAGCACCAAGTGATCATCCACCACCTTCAAGAAATCATGCAAATTTAGACAATGAATATCCCTCTGTGACCCATGTGGGTAAAGCGCAGACCACCTTCCCCAAGTGTTCCAGACTTTGTTAGGAAGGCCTGGGGAGCTCTCTCACCCCTGAAAGCAGGCGGAGCAAGAAAGAACCCCATGATTGACTGAGATGGAGTTTTCAATCACAGTCACATCACTTAACTTTAGAAAACTCTAGTGAGGTAGCATGGTCCACACTGAGCGTGGAAGCAGTGATTCCTGTTTGCTACATGCTGAGATCCTCAAACAAGTGCAGTATTGGCATCATCCCAGTATACAGACCCCTGCATCGGAACCCGGCCCTGTCACTGACCACCCTTCACCATCCTCTGCTGGTGTTCAGGAGGGGCACCCACCGTGAGCTGAACCAAGTCTCCCCCAAATACATAGCTTGAAACCTTAATCCAAAGGGATTATATTTGGGAACTGAAGATAACCAAGAAAAGAATTAACGTTAATTGGGCCCATTCCAACAGGACTAGCATCCTTAGGAGAAGGGTAAGGGAGGCCAGAGGCTATCTGTACACAGAGGAAAGCGCATATGAGGTCCACGGCAAGAAATTGGCATCTACAAGGCAGGAGGAGCGCCCACATCCTTCCTCCCTTCCTTCCTTCCTTCCTTCCTTCCTTCCTTCCTTCCTTCCTTCCTTCCTTCCTTCCTTCCTTCCTTCCTTCCTTCCTTCCTTCCTTCC
>JAGFMF010011466.1:5623039-5688847 GCA_019455555.1 Galemys pyrenaicus | reverse complement strand
CCTCCCTCCCTCCCTCCCTCCCTCCCTCCCTCCCTTCCTTCCTTCCTTCCTTCCTTCTCCCTTCCCTCCTTCCCTCCTACCTTTCTTCATTCCACTCTTAATTCAGCAATTCCTTGATTTAAAAGTTCTCCCCCAGAATAAGCACTAGAGAAGGAAAAAATAAAGATCACAGAAAAATGTTCACTCTGCATGGAATTGCTAACATCATTTTTGATTTAAGATACGTAGTTCATTTCAATTAAATATATATTATATTGAAATGCTCCGTAGACTCGTATTTCATCTTGGATTGAGATATCCATTAACATCCATCTGTATTTCCTTTGTCCATTTAGATTAAGTTGTATTCCGAGCTCCTGATTCTCCAGGGCACAGCATAGCTCTTAGAACACACCCTGCTTCGTTCAGCCCATCTCTTAAGTTTTTCCTCCAGCCTCGGGCTAAGAGGTTTGAGATCCCAAATGTTTTTTTTTTTCTTCTCATAAAAATCTCTTCAACTTCTACACATGAAACAATGTGTTTTCCTTTGTACAATGCTCTGTAAAATAAAACACTATTGTCTCAGGATGGCGCCTTCAGATTTCACTCCCATTGCTGATTTTGGCATTTTTTTCCTACATTTTTTCTCTTACTTTGAAATTATGAAAACAGGTATCAATTATGACTCTAAAACAATTGTCATTTAAAAGAATGAATTTGTTTCGGAGACAATGTGCGCAATAGTGCATCTCCCCTGCCGCACCATCCCCTCCCATCCTATTGTCCCTAGGAGCTCAGGGTACAAAATAAAATCACATCTCCTTTAATATTCAAATTCATATAACTCCAAGCCCCATTCTGTTCACTATAAGGGTGTTTTTCTTTCCTAGTGCTGCTGCTTACGAAATGTTCAAGAATGCTAATGGGGTGTCCACTAGACTTGGTCCGTCCGTGTCCTGGTAAGTGGGAACCCTAAGAACCCTAAGTGGGTATGTCTTGCCATCAACCCCTTCCTACTAGAGGGCTTCCTGACCCCTGTGCAGAGCCCCTCTTTCATCCGGGGATGTTGCTGTCTGAGGAGTCTGGGCTGGGATGTGGTTTAATGAATCTTGCCCGCAGAGCACCAGGCCTCCCCAACAAATACCCTGTTATACCTTCCTTCAGAACAATAGACATTCAAGGTCCTGAAGGGTCTCACCCGAATCCCCCAAGCAGATGTGCTTCATCTCCATGGGTCTCAGGTAAGTTCGAGAGTTAATCTTCTAGCACTTAATAACTGTGTAACCTCTGGGATACCTCTCTGAGTTCCAAGCTTATTGTCTGTAAAGTTGACACAAGCAGCGTATACCCATTGGCAGGCAACCCAGTCAGGGCTCCTGGAGCGAGAGGGAACCCACGTTTTCTGCACAAGTCAGCAGCAGCCATGCCTGGGAACAGGGCTTTTGCTTGAGGAGGGGGCATACAGCCCTAGTTATTCCACCCAGGGCAGGATGGCTCGGACAGGCCTTAGCTCCAGGCTTGCCCGTGGGGCCGGTCAAGGCTCTGGCGGACATGCCCCCCCTGCCCCTGTCTTTACAGCTGTGGACTTGACGGCTCTCCCAAATAATACTCTGCAGGTTGCCTTCCTGTTTAGCCTGAACTGGGATAGCAGCTGAGTGAGGCATCTGTCAGCTGACAGCCGTGTCTCCTGGCTCCAGAAATGCATATAATCAAGGCCTTTCCCAAACCCCGGGGAGGGGGTTCCCTGACTCTGGAAGGTCACTCACAGACAGTTTCCTCTCTAGGACTTCTGTAGCTACATCACTGCCCCATCACTTTAAATTACTTCTCCTTAAATTGGTTCTGTCCCAGCCTCCTGGAAAACATTGCTAAATTAGTGATCCAGCCACAGGACTTTCCTGTGTAAAATGACCCCTCCTTCCTTCTAGAGCTCCACAGCCCTCCACAGAAGGCAGCTCAGTTTGGGGCTTCTGCCCATTCCTTTAGCTTCATCTCCTTCCCCTTGTTCCACAGCACCCCACACTTTCTTATTTCACAGAACCCTCCCTCTGCCTGGAAGTCCTCCCTCCACCTCTCGTGAAACTTTCCCAGAATTGGTCAGTCCTTTGTTTCCTTGTCCAATGTTGCTGGACCACACTACAGTGAAATTACCAGCTCCTTGGGCTGTCTCCCTGGCCCCTCCTTAGGGTCCCTGGTCATCTTGGTGTCCCTAGGCCCTGGCACAGAGGGAGTACCCTGCACACAGAAAGCCCCAGAACCCCAAGTTCTTAAAGCTACCTTTGGTGGGGGGTGGAGTGAGGCCCTAGGACTCCTGAAGCTCAATCTTTCTTTCAAAGGCTCTGAGCCCGAGAGGAGCTGCCTGAGCTGCAGGGCAGTTGGGATCGGAGATTTGACCACAGGCAGCGTGTGCCCACAGCCGTCCCCATGGGAACCATGTCAGGCTAAGCTCCAGCTCAGAGTGAGCAGCCTGCCTCTAGCCTGAGCCTGGCAGGGGCTGACGTGGGCATAGGCTGGCTCAGGCCACCCGCAGCCTCCGCCTCAGGGGTCAGAGAGGGGCTGCAGCTGCAGGGACTGGGTGGGCAGGTTGCCATGGAAACCAAGCTGCTTGCCTTTCCCTGGTGCTTGGAGTTCTGACAGGGAGACCAAGTCCTGCTTCTGCTCCTTCTCACCTGTGTCCAGGGCCTATCACCGGCAGAGGTGGGCAGCAGAGGATCAGAGGAACAGGGAAAGTGGAGAGAGCAAGAAACGGGTGTCGATTGCCTCCCTTCCACCTCATCTGAACACTGCTGTGGTTCCTGGGGACAGTTACTGCCAGAAAGGAGTTGCTTTGCCAAAGAGCAATAACCCAAGAAGGCAAGGGTCATAACCGGGAAGTCTGTGGTGTCAAGAGCCTTGAAGTAGGAAATCTCGAGTTCTCCTCCTTGTCCTCATACTTCATAGCTGAGTGTCTTTGGGAAAACATCTTAGTCTTTCTAAACCCAGTTTCCCCACATACAAAATATGGGCCATTTTATTCACCAGCTATCCATCAGTGAGTATCATTATTCAAAGGTAAAGCGCAAGCTATGAAACACTCATGAAATTGTTACTGTAGCAGTCCAAACACATAATATGTAGTCAAAAGAATTAGATAATGTGTGCATGACAAATTGATGATGAATTAAAAAGAGCAATTCCCTTAATTCCTTCAATAAGTCTCTGCTCACTATTTCTCAGTCTAGAAAGCATGGTGCCTGTGGCTGGAGATCCAGGAATAAGTCTTAGACCCTGCCCTGGAGGGGTTCACTAGAAAGGTTCTGTGTAGACCTACTGTGCACCTAGCACTATGAAACATACCAGTATAGTCACGGTCACACTTTTCTTAAGGAGCACAGAGAAAACTTGTTAGAGAGATGAGAGTGTCTACCTATGAAATGCAGACAGAAGGCTGTAGTTTGTTGGGGAAGTTTGTTTGTGCCTGTCTTTATTTGGGACAGGTGGGTCCCTGGGATGTAGCAATGAAAGAGGAGGTTGAGTCAAAGGGGACAATTACTGGTCTGTGTCATCAATTTCTCTGATTGTCTGAAGCAGAAGAAATCTTTGCTAAATGTGCTGCTTTCTGGAAAAGAATTCCTTTACTTACACCTGAATTATCTCACTGCTTGTTTTCTATGACCCCTTCTAGACTGTAAGCTCCAAGAGAGCAGAGTCTTGTCTTTCCATGTATCCAGCCTCAGTGCTCAGCATATACACGTAATAGGTGCTTATCAAGCACTAGATAAATAAGTAAAGGCATTTAACAAATGGTTTGAAGAAGTGCTTTATAATCTCAGTGACAGAAGCATTTCACTACCTTTATTTTTCTTACTGTAGATGTTCATACATACATTATCCTGTCATAACTCCTCAAGAAGAAGCCCAAAGCCCAGTGGTGTAGAATGCGTGTCACATTATCATCAGGCTGAAGTGACCTGGGTGAGACAGCCACTAAGGAGGAAGGCCGATTGCCAATTGCTCTCTGTCTCAGTGTGCACTATTGTGGGATCTGTCATCACAATTAGAATCATTATTTTAAAATTATTTGTTCAGTATCATCTCCCACACTAGGCTGTGGGCTCTTGGCATCTAGATGATACTTAATAAATAAATATGTGTTGAATGAATGAAAAATGAATTCATGAGAAGATACCACATGAGTAACTATCTTGCTTGGGATGATCATGGAATGTATTTTCAAAGGACCGATGTTTGAGTCTGAGGAGTAAAGGATAACTAGAAATTAGTAACTGAGGTGGGAATAGGAAATAGAACATAAGAAAACAAACAAACAATATCTTGAAGGATTCTGTGTGGGAAGAGAGTGCAGTATGTTCAAGCATCTGAGACATCCCCATGTCTCACCACGGCATGGAACCAGAGTAGGGTGGGGCATTGTCACCACTGAGCCAAGAGATCATGGAAAGCTTGTAAGCTACTTCGGGGAACTGGGGCTTCATTGTATTAGCAATGGACAGATAATTAGGGGTTTTCAGCAGAGGTGTTTTCTGGTCAGAGGTTTGCTATAGAGTGTTCAAGCTGTTATGTGGAGAAGGTAGAGGATAATAGTACAGTGACTGCGAGGGCTGTTCGGAGGTCACAGAAGATAATTTGGGGCAGTGACCTTGTCATGATGGTGGCCAAGTAGATGGAGCAAAATCAAGGAATTAGAGGGGCTCTAGGAGGTCAAGCTAAAAAGACTTGGTGGATGATGGATATGGGGAATGAGGGAAAGGAAAGACTCATGGGTAATATTTAGATTTCTGACTTAAATGTCCAAGTAGATGGTGATATTATTGAACAAGAAGCTCTGGGGAAGCAGTTTTTTGGGAGTAGAGCATTGGGATAGAAATGATTAGCTCAGTTTCATACATGTTCAATCTGAAATACCTGTGAGGTATATATGAGTGGAGGTTTGGAATTCTGCTATGTACATGGATTATGAGTCTAGAACACAGGAAAGAATTATGTCAGAGATAAAGAGTTAAGTACCATGTCAAGAGGAAAGCAATGAACCATGGAAAAGAATGAAATCACCAGAAGAATGCCTAGAACAGATGCTTAAGAAATTCCAAGCTTGGGCCTCCCTGGTGGCGCAGTAGGTTAAGCAATGCACTATGAAGCAAACCACAGCTACTGCAGCACGAGTTCGATCCCTGCCACTGGCCAGGGAGGGGACCCACATGGCGAAGCAGACCTCTCCTGCCTTGTCCGCTGCTCCCCTCAGCAGTGTGTTTCAGTCAGTCTGCCTGTTCTGCTCCCCACTCTGTCTCTGGTGAATCCTTTCACTGTCCTCGACTCCGGCTTTTACTTCAGCTCTTGTACGTATAAATAAATAAATCTTAAAAAAAAAAGAAATTCCAAGCTCACTGGTCAGTGTGGGCTAGGAGAATCTGCTTCCATATGATGTGTAAAGCTCTCTGGGATGACTCTTCACACTGCTTACTAGACCTTATGAACAACCAACATGAGCAGGTGAATAGTGGGTGCTGAATGCAGTTCCAGTAGGTGACTTTCCCCACACGTCTTTCCCCTCTGTATCCTCAGCATCCACCCACCTCAAGCAGTACAGGCATTGACATGGACTCTGCAGGCCCGAGAGCAAAGGTATTTCCATCTGCTGCAGAAGTGGCCATGTTTAAACATTGGTAACTTCTCCTGAAACATCAGTCTGAAAGTAGTAGTTAGTGACAGGTAAGGAAAGCTCCCACCATACCAATAGTGTGTGGGAACTTCTGAGCATCTGAAAGCAAGGAGCTGGCTAATGAGTTTTATGGTATTTCTATATTCAAACAGAACTATAGAGCTAGATGGTAGATAAGAAGTCCCTTGGCCTGACTCTTCTTTTCTCCATGGTGGAGAAGAAAACAAGTCCAGAGAAATCAGGGAATTTGTCCAAAGACACAAAACTTACCAGCAGCAGAGATGACCCTGTCTGACATCAACCCCGGGTGTTTTCTACCAATCCTGCCTCTGAGGACGCTGATGCCAGGTTGTAAGTTGAAAGGAGAGACAGAAAATAGAAAGGTATCTTCTAGAAGCAGAGAGCAGCTCTTTTGTAGCTGCACAGATTCTTTGGAGTGGTGATGATAGGGCTTCACGTACACCCCCGGGGTGCTCAGGCAACCTCTGAATGAAGGGAATTCCTTCTCCCAGTCAATACTCCAGTAGTCTCCCCTCTTACCAGGACAGAACTGTCAGGGCAGAGCTCCTGGGGTATACTACTGAACAATTCCTTGGGGCGGGGTTTAAGCCCTTCTTGAACTGTCTCTTTGAAAGTGTGGTTCCTGCAGGGCGAGGGCATCATTTCATAAGAGCTGAATCCTGACCTGAAGGAGCTGCTTTAGGTTTGATTTGGGAGGATTTTAATAACTGGGGTTGTAATGCAATCAAGTGCCTAGCCAGTTTCCTGCAATATAAACTGGCAAGGAAGGGCAGCGCCACTCCAGCCCCGAGGGCACCAGGCAGCCACCGGGGAGCCAGGACACATGGTGCCTCTATGCGCCACCTCCCCTCCCTCATGGTCCATGGTCCCGCTCCTTTCTTCTACGGAAGCTGATGTTTGATTTGAAACCTTTTTTGTGCTTTCATTTCAAACTGGGCTTTAATGAGACCTGGTCTGCTCTTGAGGATGTATGAAGAATATGAAAATGACTCAAAACCTTTTTTCAATTAAATTTTTCCAAAATGCAAAAAATAAACTGGACAGGTTCCAGTTGGGGAAGGGGAATAGCAACATTTTAATGAAGTCAAGCTTTTGTTGTAACTCGAGGACTTAGAAGCGAGGAAGGCATGGTGTGAAGGGGTGCGGCTCTGCTCTCTTGGGTCAGCGGCAGGAAGCAGCCGGTGCCACTACCCAAGGCTGGGAGTCTGTGGTGGATGCCAGAGGCTTTGCTATCTAAGTGCAGCCTCTTCACTTCCTCAGGTTTCAGCATTTCCCATGAGATGATTTAAAATCACATTTGTTACTTTACCATCTAATCACACATAAGCTTCTCCCCATGCTCCCCCCACTCCCTTCCATCCAAGGAGTGCACTTTCTGGAGCACCAGCAGCCAGGGTGGAACTCGTGACGGGAAATGGAAATGGCACCCAAGAAGGCACGATTCCTTGCAGTTCTGTGAACAGTAGCAAAGTATCCGTCCGACAGGCCAGACCAACGTCACTGAGGAGGACAAGCAAGTGTAAGTCTTTGCAAACCTGGGGGCCTTTGGACTCGCTTCCACTACCAGAGCTGCCTGCTAGCCTCTCGGCAGAACAGACATCGGAAGGAGTTTCTTCTTCTCACCATGCTTGAATGCTAAGTTGAACCTATGTTCCAGGAACTCATGGTTTCCAGTGGAGGCCATTTGGAATAGAAGAGAAGACCTCTTACTAGAAGACAAGCGAGACTGAGCGGCAAAGGTTTGGCTGTGGGACCTGGGGGCCTGCCCATGGCTAATGGTGTAAAGATACCTGCTGGGGGTATAATGGGAAGAACTGCAGGTTTTATCCATAAACCAAAGATGAAGTACACTTTTGAGGCTGTTTGAATGTATGACTTCCCCCAATACCCTTAACACTTAGAAAATCTTTACATAGAAAACCCCTATTGTTTTCCTTCCTCTGAAGGGTAAGGGGGAAATAGCTAAATGCCCAAACCTTCAATTTCTGTATGCTGCCTCCATGTCAGTTTTACATTCTTCAAAGAATCACACTGATGTAAAGAGATCTTTTTAACAGGCGTGATTTCATAAATTTTACCAAAGATGTGCTAACAGAGGTCAACTAGCCTGCAAGTATTGATGAAAATGTAAAACTAAATAAGTGTAGACATAGGCGCAGAGGAAGAGTGTATCAGCTCCTCTCTGAGCTTCCTTTAGAGTTTGGTTTTGCTTCAAACCCGAGGCAACATGTTCTTTTGTTTGGAAAAGTGGGTGAGGTTGGAAGCAGTGATTTTCACTCTTGGACACACATCAGAATGAGCTGGAGAACTTTTTAAAAAAACAGGCTCCTGGACCCCACTCTAGACCCACTGAGTCTGTGTGTCTAAGGTTGAAGGCCAGGAAATTAGATATTCCCCAGTGTTTTCCAGAAAATTCTGAAGGGAAACAAGGTTATAAACCCCTGTTTTAATATATTGTGATGAAAAATGACAAACCAAAGGTTTTTTTCCAGCTGAAGTAGAAAGGTGCCAGCAGATCTCATCTCTATACCCTTTGCTTCTGGCCCCAAATGTGCAATTCAGAAGGATGACTCATTCTGAAATTTCTGTTTCTGGCTTTGTTTGCATCCCCTCCCCCCAGTAGCCCAAGTACATGTTGTGTAAATTCAATTCTTGATCAGGATTTGATCTTAGAGTTACAAGATTGGTGCCAGGAAAAGACATAAAAGTCTGCTGTGGTTTGAAAATGTAGTTTGAGTCAGTTTTACTAGATTTGCAAAATGAAGCAGGTAGATACAACCACACATATGTATTTTGAGTAACAGAAGCCAAAAGGCTGGCCTCTCTAGCCACGCGTGTGGGAGGAAGGTGGAAATGACACAGAAATGAATTGCTTTTAGTCTGATGGAAGAATTTGTTTTGAAAAGGCATAAAGATGTTCGAAATGTTAGGAGGATTTTAGAGTGGCCTTAAAAAGTAATTTACTGGTTCCCTGTCCACTCACTTAGCAGTCAAATGATGATGGCAATCATAATAATAACAAACAAGCATTTTAAAGTAAACACCAGCATTGTTTTAGCCTCAGGCTTATGAAAGAACATGTATCCATGAGGATGGTTGGGAGAAAACAGTATCAGAAGGAAAATGGGGAATAAAACTAGGAATGGTCTATAATGGCAGATGGTGGATTAAAAGTCTTTCATAAAGAAATATTGCCAAGGCAATGCTATTCTAGGAGGAGAAAAAAAGCAATGACTGACTTGGGCAGGGCTGAAGCTGTGAACTCCCTGTGTTAGAGCCCAAACAAGTCAAGAAGACCCCAGAGACCTCAGCTTCATATATGAGCAGCAGCCCACACAGCCCATCAGCAACAACCCCTACCCCCACTGCCTCTCAGAACAGACAAGTCCCAGGTCCCTCATACAGAGCGATACCTTGAACTTGGGGTCCATCACTCCTGATCCTATGAGAGGAACATGGTCCCTTCCACTCTAGTATCCTTGTGCCCTATCTCATACATCCTTATGCACCAGGCTCACCCTTTCTGCTTAATTACTTCCTGGACTTCAAAGTTCTGATTATTCCTCTTTCATCAAGGCCCATGCCCTCACTTCCTTTCCCTGTTGCTGCCCCATCTCTTCATGGATGCTTATTTGCATGGCACATGTCTCTTATTTGAGGGTGCTTCTATTTGTCTCTCCCCCAACAGAGTAAGTTTATAAGCAGCAGGTCCGACTTCTTGATTTTCATACCTCTTTCAATGTACACATGAGTAGCTCAATAATTCTTAAATAAAAACCATGGCTTGGTGTCTCAGATCACGTGCAAAGATTCAAATATGACAATAACGTCTCCTCTCCCTACCTGCAGCCCTTTAGAGCAACTGAGTCCTTTCCCTTGCCTGATACTATCAATTCTGAGAGACTTCAACCTTTTTATTGGGAAGATATCTCTCTGGTCCATTCTGCCTACCAGAGCCCATGCTCACTCTTCTTAAGCTGCTATTTATTCTCATGCTTTTCACTGAATCATCAAAGAGAACTAGAGCCATGTTTTAAGAACCTGTTTAGAAGAGCAGGTCACAGTGACCATGGCCAGGTCTCGAAAACAGTGGCTGCAAGCGCAGCCTGTGGACTGAGCTGAATCTTGGTTAGTATCCCAGCTTTGTGATTTAGCACGGTAGGCAACTCTCCCTCCATCCTTTTGTTTCTTCAAAATTAGCCATCATAATACCAATTTTACAAAACAATTACAAGGTTTAAATAGGGGAATGTTTAAAAGGCTGAATTCCGCCTATCAGCTGCTATTCCTGTTATTAGTCTGATGCCCTCATTTAACAGAAATGAAACTCTGAGACCTAAAGTTTCCATTTCAATGACTTATTCAAGGTCACATAGCTGGTTGCTGGTACAAAGAGCAGGGACCCACCTGCACTGCCCACCATGTGAGGCTTTCCCCCAGCACTGTGGGACACTGGGACACCAACTGGTTCCCAGGGGACGGCGGGTGGTCCCTGTTGGAGACATTTGTTCCCACTCTGGGGAAGGGCTGAAGCATTCAAAGCTCAGCATGAATGCATCAGTAGGTATGGATTTGACACATTAGACTCAGTCCTAGGAAAAGCAGGTAGTTACTTTATTATAACTCAAGTGATATTATAGTTATAATAATAATAATTATTATTGTTGCTGTTATTTGGGATACTCTTGATGCTGACCAGCTGGACAAACTAGAGGATGCTTCAGGGATTGTGCAAATGAGGGAGGCCTTGAACAGTGGATGTGTTTTAGATGGATGGAGAAGAGGGAGAGGCCACTCTGTGCACCAGATGTGGTGGCAGGCAAAGATCAGAGACAACTAGAAAGTACTACTCTGATGACAGAAATCAGAATAGTGATTATCTCCACTCCCGGCCAGGGAGTCACTGAGAAGAGACTTCGGGCATTGTCTGGGGCACAGGAAATGTCCTATATCTTGTTCTTAGTCTTGGTTATCTTGGTCTGTATATTGGTTTTATTGGTGTTTGTGATGTGTTTTAAAAAGCATCATATTGTAAATTTAAGATCAGTGCATTTTATGTACTCTGATATGTGTATTATCCCTCTGTTTAAAAAGAAATTACCAGTAGTACCGCTTCCTAAGAATAATCAGTGCTAATATGTTTATTAGTTACCCTCCAGGCAGAAGCGATAATTACAATGACCTAGATCTCCTACCAGCTAGGACCTTGGCTAAGCCAGCCTCTAGGCGTTCATGCCTTATCTGCAGAAATGGGTTAATAGCAGGGTCAGCTTCCTGAGATCCTGTAAGGAGTAAATGACATTGTGTATATAAAATGCCTAGCACTAAGCCCAGTGCATAGGAAACAAACAAGGAGACATCTTTATTAGTAAGACAATAATCTCTTTTGTTGTTTAATTTTTAAACAAATTAACTTATGATGAAGCAAGAAATAAAGTCTTGGCTGGCTCAGTGTATGACCACAGGCCAAGCGAGGCTCGACAGCACTCAGAAGCTGCTGGCCACTCGAGACTGGTCAGCGGGCAGGCAGGGGTGCATCAGGGTGTGCAGAGAGTATTTCACTGGGCTCTTGGCTCAGTGCCTGGCTGCAGCCAAGTGAGGAGAGAGGAGTTCAGAGGTCCCGTTGGTTCACTGGCTCTGCCAGTTCCCATCAACACATGACACTCTAACTCCCACTTGAACCTTTTCCAGTCCTAGCTCAATGGGAATCAGAGCACTGTGGGAAATCTGTGAGGGCAGTGGAAAGGGAACCCTAAGGAAACTGTAGCATTGGGGCAAGTATGAAAAGCACTAGAGAATCCAGGAACTTCCTTTTAGCTAGAATGGGCAAAACCCGTTACCTGTGTAGGTCTCAGACTTTCCATCTGTCAGTTAGAGATCGTTGTCCTTCAGGGAGACGGTATCATTTGATGTGAAATCAGACAGACTGTGTAGTACTTCTGGACCAACTACTTAAGAATTTTGTTCCCTTAGGGAATAACAATATTAACAGCAGAATCAATATAATGCATCCTATTGTCTAGTTGTTGTTCTAAGCACTCATTTTATTCACATGATTATCTCATCATACTGTTATTATGTCTGTTTTATAGATGAGGAGACTGAGGACAGAGAAGTTAAGTAAACTTCCCAATGCCCCTTGGCTAGAAATTTATAGAGTGGAGAGTTTAAATCCAGACAGTCTGGCTCCAGAATATCCGAGACCTTCACCATTACACTGTGCTGCCTTTCTACATATTGGCTACTTAACCAATAGAAAATACCTTATTGTATGGGCAGAGAGATGTGATAAGTATTAAAATGTATAAAAAATTTAGAGGACTCAAATATTAGATGCAACCACACAATGCATTTGAGAGTTCTGAGCCACTAAGCCTAGGCTACGTAGTTTTAAAAATGTGACTGATTCACTGAGACTCCATTTTTACCTAATGGCAATATTTCATGCCATGCCTTGTGCCAGGCTCTGAAGACACAGAGCTGTGGACAGAATAAGTTTTGTTTCTGCCCTCACAGAACCCATAGTAGATGGGAGCAGACAGACACTAGACATACACACAAACAGATGTAATTATAATGTAAACTGTGATAAGCTTCGGGAAAGAATAAGATTCTTTGAGTCATCACCTTGAAGCCATCTAATTTAGAAAGGCAAGATCAAGGAGGGCCTCTCTGAGGAAGTGACATTTAAGTAGCAGCCTAAAAGCAGATACACATTTTTGTCAGAATTTTCCAGTTGGCAGCAGAGTTTGAGGATCAAATCAGAGTGTGACTTGTGGACAAAGGACAGATTCCTTCGCTGTCAGGATCTATGTAGCAGCACAGGATTTTTTGAGTATCCTTTGAGTCTCTGAAATAAACTGATGGGCTGCTTTATATTGGTTGGCATTTACATAACAGTCACAGTGCTTTTGCCTTAGAACCTTGTCCAAAACCCATTTCTACCTGTCAGAATTTGCATATTTTTTTCTTTAGAGACTTAGCAAAGAAAAGGAGGATTATTATTGTTCAGAAGAAACATTTTGGCTCTAAAATAATTAATGTGTAAGAAGGAGATTAACAGTTACAGAATTGCCTCATGGACAGGGGCCCCCCTATAGGTGTCCCAGCTTTTAGGAAATGGTCAACCAAAGCCAGACTCGGAGAAAGGGGTCTTCAGCCTGGAAATGCATTTGTACATTCTTTAGGGACTTAGAATCCAGACTACACTGTGCCTTGCTGTGTATGTGGTCGTGTATGTGGGTCTCGTGACACACAGTCAAAAAACTCTGCAATCAGCTTCCTCCAGTGAAAAGCCTTTGCCAGCTTTTCTCACTGTGTTGGTACTGCCTTCAATTACTTTGAGGCACTTGTCTTTATTACTTAAAACTCCATGGTCGGAACTACATAAGATAGCCCTTATTTTATTATTCCAAATATTTCCTACTTGTGAGGGTTTCATTTCTCCCTAAGAAGATTCAAAAGCTTCCAAAGCAAGAAACATGACTTTTTGTCAAGGAAGACCCTCAGTATACACCCACACTGGTCCTCTCATTGTCTAGAGGAGAAAACTGAAATGCAGAGAGAAAATACCCAAAACCCAGAGCTGGGTATAACAGACCTGCAGTTGAGACGCCAATCTTCTAACTTTTAGCCCAACGCCCTTTCCTCCACATCACACCATCTTCTATACCACATAATCATGCTCAACACACAGCAAACCTTCAGCAATTACAGAAACATGAACAAAAATATGAATATCTGACAGAGTGGGGACTTAAAGCTACATCCTCCATCAACTCAGCTGGGCACTTCAGGCTTGTGGCAAGTCCAAGAGAGAAACTCCTGAGCCTTAGGGACACAAAACCATAGTCACATCTAACTATAGTCATGACAAAACAGATCTCACTCCCTAGAAAGTTAAGAACCAAAATAAATATGAAGGGAATTCTCTTATTCCTTCAGGAATTGCATCCAGAAGGCAACTGAACAGATCAGTTGTGTTAGGGAGAAATACTGCTAGATGCAGGACCACCCCAGGCTGGTCTGCTGTTTGCTTTTGCAAAGTAAACCTGTTCTTCGAGGAAGCTATCCAACCCTTAATTAGATCAAACTTCAGTTTCCTCATGAGCTCAGGCTTGGAATGAATCAAAGCTATCACATTTCTTCTAGATTTATAAGGCACCAGGGCTCCCAAAACACACGAAGCTTCAGAGCATTTCCTCATCTTCTTGTGCACTGCTTTTTAGTGACAGAAAATAGAGTTTGTTGTCAAGATATCTATCAGCAGCAGAAATCAAGTTAGCAGCAGGCCCAGGACTGAACCAAAGTGTCCCCACTCCTAAACCATGAGGTTTTCCATCACATAGTTAAGAATCTGTGTTAGTGGATGTTGCTGAATTCTCCTTCTTAACTCCAGGTACAACTCCAGGTTCTTCTTTTTATACCAGATAAGCCCAGTTATACTCATTAGCTTTGGGTTGTGGAACAAGCTCTTTCACTCTGATCAAATCAGGCTCACTGACAACTGTGACTTTGAACTGAACAGACCAGCCTAGGTCACATTCATGATGCTCCTCTAAAATAATCTGTCTTGGAAAGTCACCATCATTTGTTTACTCAATAACATTTGTCAGACACATGTATCTGTCACATTGTCCTCAGTGCAGGGGGAAAATGGGCATGGTCCCTGGCTTCAGGGAGCTTACTTGCCAGCATGGAAACAGGCCCTGAATAGATAATGACTGAAACACATTCCTACCCTGAAGATACAGAATGCTGTGCAAATGACTAAAAGAGAGAACTAATCTTGTCCAGAGGGTCAGAAAATCTATGCTGAAGAAGTGATATCTAAGCCAAAATGAAGGAATAATAGAAGCCAGACAGGGTGACTTGGTGGAAAAAGTATTATTGAGTGGGGAAAAAATGCATGTATGAAGCTACTAAAGCAGAAAGCAACTTGGTGAATTTGAGTAACTGGAAAGCAAACAAACAAACCAGAGTAGCCCCTTGGAGGAAAGCCAAGGAGAATGTTGCAGAAGGAAGTGATGGGTAGGGACCAGGTCACTCTAGGCCTATGTGTCAGGTGAATGAATTTAGACATTGTCTGATAAATCTGGGAAACCTTTGAAAGGTATAATCATAAGAGTGATATGATCAAATTTACATTTTAAAAAGAATGATGGTGGTTGCTATGGATATAGGCAAAACAGTATGCAGAGAGCCCAAGTAATAAGCAAGCAGAAGCCAGGTAGGAATTGGCTGACACTTGGAGGTTGGAGCACATGTAGAGGAGTGAGGGAGAGAGAGAATCTGTGGGCTGATGATGGGAGCAACTGAGCACTTGATGATGCCATTTAACAAAAGAGAGAGCAGGAAAGAAGCCAATTTAGACAGAAGAGATATCTAAAAAGAGCAAGCAGGTGGTCAGTTCTGGCACAGAAGAAAGATTTGAAATTAAAAACATGGTAGATTAGATTTCCATGCGGCATGATGTAGAAAAGGGTTGGGAAATAACCCTAAGAAGCTCCAGTATTCAATGGCCAGGTAGAAAAGAAGCTTTCCATGAAGTCTCAGTTGGAACAGAGAGAGGGTTTCAAGAAGAATAGAGTGGCCAACTCTCAGATTCTGTTGAGAAGTCAAGTAAAAACAGCTCTAAAACTTTGGATTTGGTATCCCAGAGAGCATTTGCAACTTAGTGAAATTTTTGGTGAAAGGCACTGGGAGAGATTGCTAGAGTGAGTTGAGTAATAATAACATGCATTAAAGGATGCATTTGTCATGCATGTCCTTTGAGGTATTCTTTTTTATGTCACTTAGATGAATCTGTGACCTCAGCATCCTTAAAACCTTCATCAGTTACACAATTAACTGTCTAAATCCTACTGCCTTACAGGACTTTAGAAATGGCCAAGAATTATCTATGTAATGATTTTAATATTCTTGTTGAATCAAGCTTACCCTTTATCCTTACAAAATTTGACTTACATAAATACACCTGGCATGTAAAGTCACAGTTTAGAAAACTGTAAGAACTCACAGTGCTTGCCATTTCCCTCCCTTGGGAATTATGAAGGTCTTTTAGTGACATATCTGACAGGGTCCTGTTGAATGGAACAGGAATTCTGTTGGAGGAGGGTATTAGAAATAGAAAGAAGTCGATTCTTTATGTTTTAAATTTATGTATATTTTAAAAACAACTTAAGCACAGCATGACCCCAGGTCAAATTATTGAATCTATTGGAATTTCAATTGCCTTGCTTAATAGACACTTATTTTGGGGTAGCTGAGCCCTAGTCAAAAGAATTCACACAATAAAGGTGGGGGAATGGAGAAATAACGTGCAAACATCGTGTGCTCTATATATTGTGTTTAATTGTAAATGATCTCATATGTTTATTTAGTTTATATGCTTAGAGCTAATGGTGTAGAATTGATATATGCTAAGGCTATTGGTGATTAAATCACATGTGAAATATGAAATATTAAAGTATATATTATGCTATTGTACAGCACTTAGCTTACAAAATGCTTTCACATACATCATTTGATTCACCCACAACAATGTCAGATAAGCAGAACAGATGTTGTCAAGTCTATTTATAAATTTAGAAATTAGGGTCAAAGAATTCAAAAGATCTACTTCTTGTCAGAAGTCAAGTTTCCTGTTTCCAAACCTTGTACACTGCCTGGATTTTGTGTTTGTTTATTTTGTTTTTGGTCTTTTTGAATGACTATAATCCAAAGTCTTTGGAGTAACTCAATCTACCATCCTTCATTTCTGAGTGCACAACACTACCAGATCTTGTAATGAGGAATTTGTTTATTTCCTTAGTGACAAAATCTTTTCTCTTCTTTTGATCCCATTATCAAAGTGTTAAAGGAGATTTTTGAGAGGAAAAAAAAGTCTTCCTCTTCTTCAACTTCATTTTGATCTGTACATAGAAAGTTTTTAGTAACTTTCTTCCCCAAACTCTCATATTTCTTTCTTTTTTGAATTACTTCTTTCTTTCACAGAAACTCAGTCATTCTCAACACTTCAACCTGGCACACTCAGCTTTCACCCATTGGAACATTTCTTGTTCAGCACTGTGAACAGTTCCAAACCAGACCAGACACTGCCTACCTCTTTCAGAACCATAAACAATTCATGCACACTGTCAATACTTTGGTTTTACTCCAGCCCTGGCCAAAAGATTAGCTAGCTACTTTTCTGGATCATTCATCAGTAAATTATATTCAGCAAGAATTCTCATATCTCCATTGCTTCACTACCAGGGGCAACTCAGCACTTTTCAATTTCAAAGATGGTGCTATGGTATTTTTCTGGTGCTACAGATAGCTGACTACTGGGTGGGACCATGGATAATGTGGTCTCACTTTGAACACCACTAACAGTTTGTTACACTTTCCCAATAGCATAGCTATTTCAAATGCCCTCTCTTCCCTGGACAGCTTACTCACATGCCAGTGCCCTGTTGCTCTAATCAGATGGCTAATGATTAATGTTTTCGAGAGAATGGACAACTCAGCTAGACTCATGTCAATATCATTATCTAAAATTCTCTAAGTTTTAACTAGTCTGATCGCATCCCCCAAATCAGGACATTTGATTCTACTCTCCCATTACCATCGCACTGGTAAAACTAACTTGGCAGCACATTCCATGATCTAGAGAGCCTGATCATTCTCTCAGCAGCATGTATAACTTGGTGTCATTCAGCTATACCAATGGACTGGTTACTTTTCTCCAGACCAATTTAGTCACAGTCAGTCCAGAGCTGTGAAAACCCTACCACACTCTCAGGCCTGTGACATCCTGACAACATGCTGCCCATTCCACCATGCAGCCAAGTCAGGGCAGCAGAATCTAAAACATCTCATTATCATCACCCTGCTCTTTGGGTACCCCTTGTAATTATAAGGGCTACCCCCTATAATTTAGCTGTGTTTTCAGTTACACCAATATCCCAGCCATCCTTTTTCAGCAACTAGAACAACCTAGTCACATCCTCTCTGTTCCATGGTATTTATTCACACTCCCCCTAAGCCCCTGTGACTAAAAACATTCCCACAACTAGAACAAGGCTCAGAAGTTCTTAAAACTTTTCTTCCTCCTGCTTCTGTGACATTGACATATCCTTGTTCTTCCATTTTGGTCTCAGCATCTCTATAATATTGTGTTTCTCCACCACTATAGCCCTCCAAGTCCAGCCCTATTGTTCTCTTCCCACCTTAGAGGGCAACTTTTGTTCAAATCGGAGTGAATTTTGGGAACTGTAAGTCAGTTTAATTTATTATTAAACAAAAGATAATTTTTCTTAGTAACACACAAGACATGATCAGTTTTAAGCTACATTGGTCTCACCATTCAGGTGTTCTTACTGTCTCTTTACCATTGTCCCCAAACTCAATCCTGGTGGCAGATGAAAAGCTGTATAGTATGCTGATACGTTTCCATCAAGATCCTTCAAGTTTACTCATTTTATTAATTCATCTATCACACAAATGTTTTCTGATCACCTTCTTTGTGCCAAATACTCTTCTTAGGGCTAAGGATTTAGCAGTTAATCAAACAGACAAAATCCATGTTCTCAAGGAGCACAAATTCTAGATGGAGGAGATAGATAGCAAACAAATTAAAATACTAATAGATTAAAAGGGCTATGAAGAAAATGAAGAGAGATAAAGGGATAAAGAATGGTCAGGGCATGTAATTTAGGGAAATATAATTCAAATATGGTGATATTTGAATGAGCCATGTGGTTATAAGTGGGCATAAATAATAGCAAGTTCAGCTAATTAGACTGGGTTCCAGTGAACAAGGGAGAGGAGGAGGTAAGAAGAACTTAGAGATGAAGTTTATTAGAATACAAATGTTTTTAAGGATTCACTCTGTGGCAAAAATTATAGGTCGTAAGGATTTGTGAAAATGTTAGCAACAAGACATGGTAAGAAAATACAGTAACAGTCCTAGAGAAAGATGGTGGTGAAACAGACCAAGGCAGTATCAGTGGAGGTGGGACGCCATGGTTTGCACTATGGGGGTGGCAGTGGCTGTGATGACAAGTAGCTAGTTCTACTTCAGAAGCAGAGTCATTTGAATTTTCTGAGAAATGGAAAAGGAGACTTGACAGAGGGAAGGAGTGGGTAATTCCAAAGTTTCAAGACGTGGGACCTGAGCCACTAGAAGGATAAAGTTTTGATTTATTAAAATAAAGGCAAGGGAAGAGCACATTTAAGGTAAAAATATCAACTGCTGAACCTCATACCCTCAAACATCCTCATATGGTGTAATAAGTGGACAGTTGACTTCACCAAATCTAAATTTTGAATATAAAGTCAAGGCTGGAGATATAAATTTACATTTATGTTTCAAATGTGACTCCAGACTATACATGTTGTCTTCATAATTTCAGTTTTTTTTCTCCTGTGAAAAGTATCTGTCTGGGAAAGAGGCCAGAAAAGTTGGCTGAGGCCCAGTGCTAGATTTAAGCTTCCAAAAGTTATGGATCTATAGTGTTTACTGCTATATTCCCAGAGTCTGAAACAATAGCTGACATAAGGGAGGAAGACTTGAGAGAGGACCTCTAGGTGTCTGTCTTAGAAAAATGGATATTCAATTTGCTGAGAGAGGGAACACAGGAGGCAGAGGAGATGAAGTGGAGAGAAAATGAAGAGATATGGGGGACAATGACTTTTGGGTGTGTCCATAGAGAATTTTTTTAAAGATTTATTTATTTATGCATACAAGCACTGGGGTACAGGCCAGAGGTGTGGGGGGGTGAGAGGATTCACCACAGAGAGTGGGGAGCAGAACAGGCAGATCAACTGAAGTACACTGCTGAGGGGAGCAGCGGGCACAGCAGGAGAGGTCCGCTGCGCCATATGGGTCCCCCTCCCTGGCTGACAGCAGGGATTTAACTCATGCTGTAGTGGCTGCAATTTGCTTCATAGTGCATTGCTTAACCCACTGAGCCACCAGGGAGGCCCTATCTATAGAGAATTTAAGGCAATGTATCCAAAGGTAGCAGATTAGTGGATTCAAGCTCAGAAGAAGGGTCCAGATGGTAGTTTGAATTGTATGTAAGCAGATGAGAGTATGCATGAGAACATGAGAAGATGCAGTCTGTGAGGGATGGTGGCCAACACTTTCTCCTACTAACCAGGCTCTGAAAAAACTATAATTACATGTTTGCCAACATCATACCTGCCATACAGAAGCAAATGTTACATTAGTGAGGAAAAGTCTCTATTGGACTCCTTAGAGTTTCAGTGAGTTATGTGAAACAAAAAGACTGTTATCTTATGACCCTTGAAACGTCACTAAATCTAAATGCATTCAGACCAGTGGTGGCTTTCTTATTAGGAAAGGACTCGCCAATAATGACCCACTCGGCAAGCTCCAGAACTGCTCTAGCCAGCTGGGTGTGGAATCAAAAGAATCAGAGATAAGGTTAGAAGGAAGAGGAGGAGGAATAGTGGAGGAGGAGGAGGAAGAGAAAGGAGGGGGAAGAGAAAGGAGGGGAAGAGAGAGGGAGGGAGAGAAAAGGATAAAGTCAATCTGGCAAAATGTCAGGACTCATCTACATTAAGGTAAGAATCAGGAATTTTGCAGGGACTACACCTGAGAGGAGAAAGCATATACTGTACAAAAAGGAAGAATGATGTAAATATATATATATATAATTAAATTAAATTGAAAAAAAAAGTATCAAGCCTATGGGATGGAGGGAATGCAAGGAGATTGTGTCAGACACACCCAAGATTGATGTCATGCTGGAATCTCATTTATATCTTGGAGATAACACTTCACAGGATATAGTGATAGTTACTGCAAGGCTAACACATGCAAATTGCTTAATCCAGAGTTTAGTATATAGTGGAATCTCTGTAAATGCTAGCCGTTATTGCACGGCCTATGTTATTATTACTGTCGTTCAAAGAAATAAAAGACCATAGAATCCCGAGATTCACAGTCATATATGGGAGACAATAAAGAAGAGCAGATTGAGAGAGAGAGAAAGTTAGTAAGCCCAAGAGAGTATATCATAGAAGTAAAGGAGAGAATTTGTGTTCCAAGAAGAAATGGCTAAAATGGGCATTAAGACAGTCAAGAACTGAGAAGTTTCCTCTCAAATTAGCACAAGGGTCTCTGCTGTTCTGACAAGGAGTTTTTTTTTTTTGTGATAGAGTAGACAGAGAAACCAAGTTGCTTCTCCTAAAGAGTTACCAGGGAGAGTGAGGCAAGAGTCCATCATGAAACTCAGTAGAGATTGGGAGAGAAGAAGGAAGATCTGGATGGGCTGTGTATCCAGTAAAAGTGTTTTAAGTTGAAGGAGATTTGAGAATGTAAAATTAATGATGACAGGAGACAGTAGACAAATAGGAGAGAAGAGTGAGGTCATGAGGGGAGAAGACCCAAAGCAGAGGGAAAGAATGTTCTTAAGCAGAATGAGGGATGATACCCTCCTTGTCATCAGGAGGGAGAGAGGAAAAGAAGGTGCACACGCAGATGCAGATGAGTGAGAGGTTGGTGGCAATAAGATGACGGAATTGTGTTCTCTCCAGGAACCAAGGAAACGGTCACTGACTTACTTAAAGGGGAACTAGAGAAAAGACAGAAAAGATAAATAGACTAGAAGAAATGACTGGCTGAGGAACCATGACTTTTGGAAGCTCTGATGTTCTCCATCACTCCTCAGGAATCCAGATTCAGAGAAACATGAATTAGATTCATCCAGAATTGGCCTATGTTTGGTATTTGGGATGAGGATGGAAATATAGATAAGGGCAAGGGTGTAGCCTAAATGGTGGACTCTGGGTATCTGATCTAGATATGAAGAGAAGTATTCAGATATGAACAATGAGAAATTAGCCTGGAGACCCAAATGGAGTTCAGTAAGAGAAGAAATAATGAAATATATCAATAAATAAAAGCTGTGGTCAGAAAGTGGGATGAAGACTCAAGATAAAGTAGATCAGGAACCAGTCTTAGGTGAGTACAGGAGTGTGCCTGGAGCTCAGTGGTGATTGAAATGAGGAGGGAGGGCATTATAGTTAATGTTACAAAATAACGATGAAATGAAAATGGTGAAAGATGAAAGAGCAATGCCTTAGAGGTTCATGAAGAGGTACTGGAGTAGGGTGGATAAATAGCCTCCCCTGAGGACCCTGCAGGAAGGGTGGGACCCTGAGGGAAGTTGAGTTAAGGAAAGAACTGAAGAGGTGTTGGAGGAGCTGTTCTAGTAAGCCAGAAGTGAGAAATGGGAGGGAGAGGGCCAATGGGAAATCTGTTCCCTCTCTGTGATTATGTTCACTCTCATAAGAATTCTTTCTGAAGAAGAATGAGAAGATGGAATTCCCCTTTGGATCCCTGGAAACTACCAACTTCCGTCGATTCACTCCTGAGTCCCTGTTGGAGATTGAAAAGCGAATTGCTGCCAAGCAGGGAGCAAAGAAAGTCAAACAGAAGCAGAAGCTCAGGGAGTTAAAGAACAAAAAAGAGAAGCCTCGGCCCCAACTGGACTTGAAAGCCTGCAACCAGCTGCCCAAGTTCTATGGTGAGCTCCCAGCAGAACTCATTGGGGAGCCCCTGGAGGACCTGGATCCCTTCTACAGCACATACCGGGTAAGGCCTCCTGGCAGGGACATTGCTCTCAGCTCTAGGAGATGAAGTCTTTGTCCCAGCCCAGAAAGTTCTACAGCAGCCTGGGTGATTGTGTCAGCTAGAGTCAGTTAATGAAAAATAGCCTTAACTCACATCTTTGACACTCATCTTTGTGGTATTAATGGTAGAGATTAATTAAATCCAAATTCTAAAAGCATGGTTGCTTTTGCCTTCGATTTTTTTGGCGCAGTGGCTATTGCCTTGGATGAGCGCAAGCCTAAGATCATCATGGATGTGCTCTGTTTGCAAGGGGGGAGCACAGAACTTGAAGCTAGGGGTAGAGGAAAACAGCAAGGGGGGACAAAAATCAGGATGATTTAAGTCAATGGTCCTTAAAGGGGTCCTCAAAAACCCTTTCAGTGGGTTCAGGAGGTCAAAATTATACCATAATATTCTTAGATGTTATTTATCTTTCTCTTGTGAATATACACTCTCCTGTGAATATACAATAGTGAAAGTCAAGGCTATTGACGAGGATGGCATCATCAATATAGCAGCTACTGGATTGTATGCTTGTACTTTCCTATGTGTTTCGTTTTCTTGATTTTGATCTTTAATGTTATCTGTACACATATATTCAGACACACATATGCATATACACATTTATGCACATACTTCTGTCCATCAAGCACTCTCAGCGGGCTCATCTGAATGCAAAGACACGGGCTGTGGGTTGTGCTGGGAAGGTGGGGATATGGCTTTTAGTCTCCAATCTTCTCTCTCTGCCCTTCTGTTTGGTTGTCATGGCTTATGAGCTGATGATGCCGCTTGTGCTCAGAAATGTCTGTGTGACATGCACGCTTCTCACTGGAGGTCCTTCTGTTTTGCTTTGTTTTGTTTTAGACATTCATGGTGCTGAACAAAGGGAGGACCATTTCCCGGTTTAGTGCTACTCGGGCCCTGTGGTTGTTAAGTCCTTTCAACCCGATCAGAAGAACAGCCATCAAAGTGTCAGTCCATTCATATCCTTTGTACAGTTGTCTCTTCCACATGTTAGAATCAGGTCCTGTCCACTATGTCCAGTACCTTCTTCAGAGGTTAGCAATAATCTTCCTTCAATTAAATCTTGAACCATTAAGGCCATTAAATGGAAAAAAAAAGTGTTTATGACTTCAGTGCCCCAAGACAGAGGAGGCATCACAGGTGGATTTAGGGTCATCTAAACTAGTCTGGATATACCCATGGGACACAATTTGAAAAATGTCTTCTTTACGAGGGGAGCTTTGCTGATGCACCCCTGTACATTCTTATCACAGTATGTGGACTGCACCATGTAAGAACTGGTAAGAGGCCCCTAAGGTTCTAGGGGCAGATGAGCTAGGCAAGGTTTGATACTGTACCCTGGCCATGTGGAGGGGGCGCTATTTATTCAGCAAAAGGACAGTATCTCCCAGAGGACAATGACAGCAGCTACAGTGGGTGGAGTGGAGATCATCACAACAGTTTCATATTAATGACAGGGCACTGCCAACCCCAGACTGCAAGCAGGTTAAGTGTCAGTAACCCGAGTTCACACCATTACATTAGAGGCACCTCAGTCAAATGCCTGTATGTATTAACTACTTCAAGTAGTTTCAGAAGCTACCTTTTGTATTTTGTCTTACTTGTTTTTTTTCAATGCAAGACAAACTAATACAATAATGAGATTTTGATTTGGTTTCCAAGGATCTTACTTGGTGACTGTCCAAATTGGAAATTCCTAATGACAAATTCAGCCCTGGCTTCCAGAGGTTGATTTGAAAGCACAGCTTTGCCTCAGCTGCCTGACAGATGGTAGCCAGCCCCTTCTTAGGAGCTCTGTCCCCAAAGCTGGGATGTCTTCGGATTGCTGGACAGCTCCCAGTGAGCCGGTGGCCCTGGCACAGACTTCTCAGCATGGAAATGTCCTGCTTAATGAAGTTACATTACATTTCCCCCTTACATATTAATTCTTTATGGCCAGTTCCCACGGGGGAATTATATTTTCTCAATTCACTCTTGGCTTTTCTGATTCTACAGAAAGATATTTAATGAAATAGCAGGCTGCCATTTGCTAAATATCTCCTAAGCACTGATATAGGTACAGAAACCCTTGAGGAAAGGACTAGCATGTACATTTTACAGATGATGAGACTGACACTGAGAGACGTTAAATGTCTAATAGAACACAGTCAGATGCGTGTCCTCTGTAAATCAATATCAACAGCAAGGTAGCAGGCAGCTAAATGGAAATGAATTAGGGTAATTAATTCAGTAGGTCATTTAATATACACAATTACATAAAAACTTTAAAATAAACAAAATTTTTATAAAGAAAATAAGCAAATATACAAACTTCTCTCCATGCAGCCTCATTGAATTATAAGTAAGAAATAGCTAATTAGATACAAAATCCCCTTAAAAAAGTGACCATCTTTTCATCTTGAGATTTGATGGGTAAATAATTACTTAATGGAGTCACAATTAGGCAGAAAAGCTTTTGAGGCTCTCCTTGCTAAAGTCTACATATTTAAATCTCATGAACTAGGTAGATTTAACTCCCCTAAAGACACTCTTCAAGAGATGGAGTTGTCAGTGTTGTTATTAATACTTCACCAAAATTATAATTCTAACTAAATATTCTATGGATGTTTCCACATGTGATCTCACACCTAATATATTATATTACTTTTAAAGGTTTGTGCAATTGGAGATATGATTTTAATTTAGTCCTTCAGTTAACATTTCCCCCGTGTGAACACATTTCTTAATTTAATTGCAAATCAACAGGAAAATGCAGCTTAATTAGTAGAATTTCCCTTTTTTAAAATAGATATGTTCCTAAGTAACTGTACAACGGGGCACATTAAAAGCATTTTACAGAAAACTAAAATAGATTTAAATACTTGGGCTCAAATTGAAAATATGAAAGATGAGCAGTTCACTTTCTCTGCAGGTCAACTTTATTGTCAGGCTTTGTTTTTCTTCAGAAAGAGAATGTTAGGGAGCCAGTTAGTCCTGAGAAAAATATCCAGTGGGAAAAATTTATCTTTGGACTATCTACACCAATGGCTCTTCCCATCAATCCCCTCCTCTACCTGCCTTCCAGTGTTTCCTTCCCCTTCTGGAAGCCCGTTTCCCCAACCTGTCCTCTAAAACTCTCCTCGCTGGCTTTTCAGAATCCTTCACTATAGCCTAATTCTATTTGGGATTTTTTTTCCTTGAGGGAGGGTTTCACTTTCTTGCATCCATTCCTATCCCTCCTAGCCAGAGTCTATTTCCTCCCTGTGGCTGATCTTAACTAAGTTAGGAAAATAATACAGATAACTCCCATGAAAGCTGTAGCCCTTCCTTGAACTTGTCTTTGTGAATAAAAGAGACATTTGCTGAATGAAATTCCTGGTCAAATTTCATAGTGAAGTGAAGACTTCAGGGCAGAAGGAGATGTGAGTTTTTGTCTCAGCACCATGGTTCATTAGCTCTACGACCTTGGAAAAATGATTTCACTACTCTAGCTGTGAATCCACCTGTAGATCAGCTGCATTAGAAGTAGTCAACCCAGGGTAGGCATTTAGTAAATGTTAGTGGTTATTATGTGACAAGACCAGGAAGCTGATCTTTACGAAGAATGATGAATTTAGTCATTCAATCATTCAATCAATCATCTAGGTGATTCTATATGACATTAAGGGAACATAATGTCTCTCAGCTTTTCCTTAACACAGGCCTCTCAGATGGTTCAGTATATTTATTACAGTCACTATTTTGATCAATTGTGTGTACATGACACAGAGTGACATGCCAGAGAGAATCGAGTGAGTAGCTCTGCTGTTGTTCTTATGCCTTCCCTTTTTCTATTTTTCCCTTCACTTGGAAGACTGATTTATTCCCTCAGGTCTCCATTTGGATAATTCTGAATCCTATTGTCTGTTTGACTTTGTGCTATCTAGGTTTCTCTGTGGACTTATTTCATAAACACACATGTTTTTCAACTTTGAAGAACTATAGATTGATGGTTCCCAACCTTGGCTGCACACTGGAATCCCCTAGGGAGACCTTTTTTAAAAAATGCCAATGCTTGGGTCTCAGCCTCGGAGGGTATGACTTCATTGGTCTGCGATGGCCTGGACAGACGGGCTTCCCTTTCCTTCATAAACACGTTCACCCACTGGCCGCACACATGAATGAAGTTTCAGGAAGGCCTTAACTGAAAGTGCAGCAGGAGTAAAATTGGGCAAGATTTAAGAAAGAATAGTTCTGAGACATATTCATAAAATTAGCCATGAACAAAGTTGTTTAAAATAATCATGGCTCGTATACATCAAAGTGATCTTAATATTCCTGAGGTGATTTTATCTGTTCTATAGTTTCAGAATGTAGGGCCTTTCCAAAAGCATCCTGCACCAATTCATCTGGGAGAACTGTCTCAGCCCCAGCTCTAGCCTGTTATGCCTTCACGAAAATATCAAGAGCTCTGTAGAATGTTCTTTTTATCTAACTTCATATATATGTATTTTTTTTTGCTGTCTATAACAATAATAAATGTCACAGAAGGAAATGTTCTTTCTGTCAATGAAGAAGAAAATCACATGATCATTTTAATTGATGCAGAAAAATCAAATAGAGTTTAATATCTACTTATGATTTTAAACACTTAGAAAAGTAGGAATAAAAGGCAATTGCTTTATTCTAATAATGGATACCCACTTTAAAGAAAGTAGCAAGTATCATACTTAATTATGAAACATGAAAAGCTTTCTCTTTGCGATCAGAAGAAAAAAGGCTGTTTCATCAGTTCTATCAATTTGTAAAGGAGATTCTAACCAGTGTGGAAAGACAAGGGAAAAAAATAAAAGGTGTTAGAATAAGAAAAGAAGCACCAGAAATGCCATGATTTATAGGTATTTTGGTTGTGTGTGAAAAATAGCCAATGTAATCTAAATAACTAGAATTAATAAGAGTATATTCCAAGTAACTAGGCATAAATGAATATACATGAATTAACTGTATAAGCTAGCAATAAACAAAAGAAAAAAATTTAAGCTACCATTTGCAGTATGTCTTAAAATATCCAGTATCTGTAAAAAAATTATCAAAGTTGAATAAGTTCTCTAAGAATTTTTTAATATTGAATAATATTAAAGGAAACCCAATAAATGATATAATATGTTATATTCCTCCCCAAAATGAGTAATAAATTGAATATGACTCTAATCAAAACCCTAACAGGCTGTTTTAAAAAACTGCTTCTTGACAAAGTGATTCTAAACCTTATATGAAAATACAAAGAATAAATTATAGCCAAGATACTTTTTAAAAAAGATATTATTTATTTATGCATACAAGAGCTGGGGTACAGGCCAGAGGTGTGGGGGTGAGAGGATTCACCAGAGACAGAGTGGGGAACAGAACAGGCAGATCGACTGAAATACACTTTTGAGGGGAGCAGTGGGCCAGGCAGGAGAGGTCTGCTGCGCCATGTGGGTCCTCTCCTTGGCCAGGGATCAAACTTGTGCTGCAGTGGCTGTGGAAGCCCCACAGTGTGGCACCAGGGAGACCCTAGCCAAGACATTTTTAAAGAAAAAATATAAGGTAAGAAAAAAGAACTTGCTCTATAGGACATCAGGATTTACTATAAAAACTCCAATAATTGGACTAAGTGCCACTGATGTATGATTAGTCCAATCAGTGGGGAGGAGGGAGGAGAGTTAGCTCATAACCAGGCTGATGCACAGACAGACACTGAGTTGGGGTCCCTGGGTGGCACTGTGGAGTAGTAGAGTAAGCTCTCTTCAATAACAGTGTTGCAGAATGAGGAACCCCAGTAGAAAAATTGGATTGTACATATGAGAATCGCTTCTAGGATTAAGATCTAAATTTCTTTGTGAAAGACAAGGCATAGCATTTAGAAGGAAAAAAAAATATTTACCTATAAGATTGATGTCAATTTGAAGACGTTTTGATTTGGCGAACGGGGTCCTTGGGTTACCTCTGACAAGTTTCGGCAGAGTTCCCCTTTCAGGGACACAAGGCAGGTTTACCTGGGGGACGTTTGCACAGACACAGGCAAGCAAAGGTCACATTTTCAAAGGACAGAACTATTAGGAAAAGAAAAGAGGAATTTCAG
Source organism: Galemys pyrenaicus (assembly GCA_019455555.1). NCBI lineage: Eukaryota > Metazoa > Chordata > Mammalia > Eulipotyphla > Talpidae > Galemys > Galemys pyrenaicus. The sequence goes on along the minus strand of JAGFMF010011466.1, from coordinate 5,660,455 downwards.
AGGCACAGGGGCAGGGGAGCTGCCTTTTTCAGCACAGAAATTGTTCTGATGTAGTGTTCTTTTGCTGAGAGCTCTTTGTGGAATTATCTATTGTTAAATTAATTATTTCTAGAATGTGACTAGGTTGATGTGTAAGGTCCAGTGATTCTCTTTAATGGCCCTCAGATCCCCACCTCTGGTCTGCACCTCTGGATACTTTCTATAGCGATGTGATACTTTCCATATCAGTGTGATGCTTGGTACTTGCTATAGACATAGCACTGGGGCCTGAGGAGTTTTCATTTTGTAACAGGGTGGTCCCAGGAAAAGGAAAAGTTTTTAAAATTTTGGTTTTGCCCTAAGTGGGTGGAGCTAAGAATAAAAAAATTTTTGCAAAAAAAAGAAAAAAAGAGAAAATGGAGAACAACAAGGAGACCTGAATGGGGCACGTGAAGCAGAGGGACATGTAAAGAAACTGTGCTTGCTTTTTGGTCTTGGACTGGTTAAAACAGATGTGGGTGAGAGACCCGTGGGAAGGTTAGCAATGGCAGCTTTCATCTTAATTTTAATTTTGCTCTTTTCCTCCCAAATTTGTCTGACTCTTTCTGACCCTTTTCTATGGGTCTCTACTAAAAGGTCCTTTAAATGTGTGCCAGGTTTTTGGGCCTTGCTTTGGGCCAATCCTATTTGGCTAAACTTTTACCCTCAAGGAGATGGGTAACTTTGAATGCTTAACTTAGTAACTGTAATCTTTGTTCTTTCTTTATTGTACCCTAGTTGTATTAAAGTTCCTTTCCATTAAAGGTTTTGTATGTTTGTCTTAATGCGGCGGATGGCAGAACCCATTCAGAGAGGGCAGGCTTGGGGGTTCTGAGTGCTCCTCTCCCTGCCCTGTAACAATTTCTATAGCTGATTTAACAGCCACATTAATCATTTCTACCCCCACCTCCAGTGTCTGGTCTTATGACACCTCCATCCCAAATTTTCTACTCTTAGCCTCCATCAAGATGACTGAGATTGGGTAACATGTAAAATTTCCATCCTTCTTTTGAACTTTTACTGAAAATCATTTTCTCCCAAAAGGAAGAGTTATTTGGGGGTTCTGGTTAAAAATGAAGATAACATGCATGTTTACCTATATCCTCTCGCAATGCCAATAAAATGACAGCATGGGAATAAGAAGAGCATAAACAGACAAGAACAAAGAGAAGAAGAAAGGCAAGCTCAGAGGACAAAAGATGTCAAAATAATTTCAGAGACCTAAGGTGGGTGGAGGACCGTGAATGACTCAGCAGATCTCAGCTTGTTAAACCACTGTGTGTGCAGAGCAGGATTTAAAACGTGGATCAAGGATTTACCCCCTTAAAGTCCCAGAGGACCTGAAAACATTGATATGATCCAAGTAGCAAAAATTGGGAATAGAAATAGAAAAGAATGTGGGAGCAGAGTATGTTCACTTATTGCTGCTTCTGTGATAGCAAAAGGTTGAGTGTTCTTTAAAGTTGATAAATTAAGGAAAACAATTATACTTAACAGTACAAAGGTAAGCACGAAAAAGATATTATTAAGTACAATCAGATGATGGATAAAAGAGAGGAGAATGAAAGGAGAATTGTCAAATGGAAATGAGATATTGTTTAAAGAAACTGCACTAAGGGCAATGTATTGCATAATTTTAATTGTAACTATAAATTTATACTTTAAAAAGGTAACTACCAAAAGTAAAATACAAGCTCTTCTAAATTCAGAATTGTACACAAAATATAAAGCAAATAAAACATAACAGGTAATGAAATATTTTTAAAATGATTAAATTCAGAATATAAAGTAATATAAGCAAACTAAGACCAGACAAATATGTCAGTTAAAAAATGGATTATACTCACTTATTTTAAAAAATTTTTATTGTATAAAAATGCAATATCCAGGGGCCTCCCTGGTGGCAAAATGGGTTGAGCTCCACACTGTCCGGTTTCCGCAGCCACTGCAGCACGAGTTCGATCCCTGGCCAGGGAGGGGACCCACTTGGCACAGCAGACCTCTCCTGCCTCACCTGCTGCTCCCCTCAGCAGTGTGTTTCAGTCAGTCTGCCTGTTCTGCTTCCAACTCTCTCTGGTAGAATCCTCTCATCTCCCGTACCTCAGGCCTGTACCCCACTCTTGTATACATAAATAAATAAAATCTTTAAAAAATGAATTATCCAAAACTATGTCGAATTAAAAAATACAGTGTAATGTTCAAAGTGATACAGAAAGGCAAAAATTAAAGAGTGGGCTTAAGGAAATGTAAAGAAAACCTTTACAGTATGTAGGAACCACACTGGTATTATCAGAGAAGGTAGTAGTTAAATCAAAAATCATTACATGGGACAAAATGATAGTTCGTCATGCTAGATAATCCAAACAATAATGTATTTCTTTGAAAGAAATATTTGTAGATCAAAAATTATAAGTATAGACAAAAACATTGTAGGATTAGGAAAATGTATCTCATCTTTCAGTCTATGATAGAACAAATACATAAAAGTATATACAGAGAGATAGACGACCTCACTAGCACAATTAATAAGATATATCTAATAAATATATGTCAAACTATAGTTCCTGGAAAATAGAGGATAGCAGTGAACAGAAATGTCTTTTCAAATAACCATAAAATTGATCAAATATTAAACCATAACAAAAGCCTCAATAAGCTCAAGAGCCAAAATAAGAGAAAATGTTCTCTAATTACATTGCAAAAAAATTAGAAAATATAGTAATAAATAATAAAAAAATTAGAAAGAGAAGAGAGACCTTTCCATGTGATAATTTCAAAAACCCCTTTTAAAGAATGTACAATTTCAAAAACACCTTTTGAAGAATTCAAAGTTTTTCTAGGAATAAAAAAGTAAAAAACACTTTAATCAGAACCCAGAGGGTACAGGTGAAGATATGCCAGGGGATAATCCATAGCATCAACGTATTTTGTCAGCAGAAAATGAAAAGAATTGTTTAAAGGCCTAACAAGAAGTTAAGAAAGAACAGTAAAATAAATGAAATAAGAGCAGAAAGAAGAAATTAATCATTTAAAATGGGAAATATACATATAGAAAAAGAGTAGAACTAATTTCTACTTTAGTAGAAATTTATTTAGTAGAACTAATAAACCCAAAAGCTGTTGTAAAAAGTATGCACAAGACCTACTGAAAAATGATGAAATGTTATTGAGAGAAATTTTAAAGTGTCTTAGTAAATTTAAGGATATCTCATGTTAATGGACTGGAAGATTTCCTATTGTTAAAATGTTGGTGCTGTCCAAATAAATCTAGAGATTCTATAAATATTCCAAGAAAGCACGGATTGTAGAAATTGATTCATTATATTTACATGGATGAAACAGAATTTATTGCCCTACTGACTAACATTTATGTTGCTCCTAATCAACATCATCCTCATATTTTGTCATAATTCTTCTGTGAATATCCATACATGCATATCTTTATAAACATACTGTGGAGAAATGTGAAGGATGAATTCCTAGAAGTGGAATAGCTGGATCAAAAGGATGTGTATGATTTTAATTTTTAAGACATTACCAAACTGTTTTCCAAAGCTTTATCAATTTAATTCCTACTAATTATTAAATCTATTCTTTATCAGATTTTGTGATAATTGTGGATACTGTTTCCTTTCTAAACACACTTTGAAAAGAATATAAAAGATCAAGATTTATCTATCTGGTTCTCATCCTAGAAATGTTTTTATGTGACAGGTATAGGTTGATGCTGAGCAGCCTCAGCTTCATGGAAATTTCTAGACTCCAGATTTTGTTTCTGAAAGGCAAACTGATAACAGTCACTGGTTGTTTACTATGTTGCTGAGAGCACAGAAGAAAAGTAAATGTCCTTGAATAAACTTGGGCCACATAGATCATGCTTTGTATTTTTGCATAAAAGTTAAACTGTAACAAATGTTGGAGGAAGTGGGGAATAATATGCCAGATTGGGTCCCAGTAGAGAGGAAAAGTTCAGGGATGCAAAAAATACATAGAGGGCAGGACTCTCCCATCACCTGCATCCTCAGTGCACTAATGAAGGGGCTCTTTGATGGTCCTTAGACACACATCACTAAATATGCTGAGATTTTGGGGATGCATTTGACTAGATATAGCAGTTTGGAAAAGGCACCGAGGAAAGATGAAATTGTTTTTTTTACCTGGAAAAGAACAACTGAAGTAAAGCTGAATCTATGGCAAACAGAAGAATGGAAGCCTGGCACTGCATGTGTCAAGTGTTATTCTGTGTCTTTTCAGATTTTTGTGAAGTAAACCATATTTGTGCATGCTTTAAAAAAGCATGTGATGCTTAAAAAAGCAATATTATGTTTTTGAGATTTGTCTAAATGGATACATGTAGATCTAGTGCACTCATTTTTCATTGCTATGTAGTATTCCATAAGCTATTCTCCTGTATTTCCTTCTAATAGTCATAGTTTTTTCTTTCTACATTAAGATAGTTCATTTTCTGAAATGCTGCTTGTGAGCGTGTGTGTGTGCCTGTACACATACACCTGATATGAAATAGACTTCTGACATTTCTCCATGTGGACTCTTTCTAGTAACTCTTTCTTGCACCAGATTCCTAAGCATACTCAAGTCTTTTTGCCCAATAATCTATCTACTGTGTCTCCCACTGAGTCAACTCCACACTGGTCTCAAGGCTTTCTAAGATCTGACCTGGTTGGTCATCATGTCTTTCCTTATTTGTCTTTTTGAAAATTATCTTAGTTCTTATAGTTTCTTTAATTTTCAAATTTGTTTGTGATTTAAAGGTTGATTTTCAAGTTTTTTCTTACGATGTTGTCAAAATGTTGATTGTAGGTGCATTGAATTTATTTATAACCACAAGAAGACTCTCATTTGTAATATGGACACTTCCCACACATCAACATGGTGGGATTTATATAGGTCTTCTTTCATATTCTTCCATACATAACATGTTATAATGTCTTCTGTAAATTTCTTACAAATCTTATCCCTCCTCACATTTTCATCTGGGTTTTCCTTTTAAAATATTTATTTTGGGGCCTCCCTGGTGGCGCAGTGGGTTAAGCAATGCACTATGAAGCAAACCGAAGCCACTGCAGCATGAGTTCGATCCCTGCCCACTGGCCAGGGAGGGGACCCACATGGTGCAGCAGATCTCTCCTGCCTCACCCACTGCTCCCCTCAGCAGTGTGTTTCAGTCAGTCTGCCTGTTCTGCTCCCTGCTCTGTTTCTGGTGAATCCTCTCACCTCCCGCAACTCTGACCTGTACCTCAGCTCTTGTATGTATAAATAAATAAACCTTTAAAAAATACTTTAAAATATTTATTTTTATTACTAAGATATATCAATGATTGCTAAGATATATCAATGATATTGATTTCATATCTAGCAACTTTCTGAATTCCTGAACAAGTTTGAATATTTCTTTGTAGATTCTCTTTGGTTTTCTTGTTTTAACAATATCACTTGCAAAAAATGATGATCTTGTTCCTTTCTATAGAATTCTTATCCCACTTTTTTATTTTTTCTGTCTTATTGAACTGGCTAGGACCTTCAACCCATGCTCAACCAAAGTTATAATTGTGAGCATATTTCTTTTTGCCTTTGATTATAAACAGGATGATTCTAATATTTCACTATTATAACAATGACTTTGGGATTCTCAGGTTCTGCACATTTCTTTTCACTTCTGGTTTGTTAAGAGAGCCTTAGAAATAGGTGTTGGTTTTTATCAGCACTTCTATGTAAAAATTTTTATATACTTTTATCTGGTAGATTACTTTAATAGATTTGCTAATTTATTTTGAACGTTTCCAACTTGATCATTGCTGTATTAAATTTCTCAGTATTTTATCTAGGTAAATGGGACTGATATGTAAATTTCTCTCACAAAATGGTCTCTGGGTTGCTTTTCCATCTCTCTGTCCCACTGTCTCCCTTCTGTGTTGTTCCTGGGATTTCCAAATTCTTCTCACTGTTTCAGGAAGCAGTTCAGCAACCCCCTACAGTGTTTCTCAGCAAACCAGCTACAGGTGTCTATTGGTCACTAGAAAGCTGTCAGTAGCCTCAAAAATCACTTGACAGATCCAGAAGAAAAAGCAATATAATAATTTTATGCACAGATAATTTTAAAAATCTGAAAAGTAAGATTTACTTACAATTTTAGTAGAATTTCTGACATTTTATGTTTTAAAAAGCATTGGATGTGCTTCAAAGACTGGGTTGAGTTAAAGTGGTAGTTCATCTTGACGAACATGTGATTGTCATCTGACAGTTCATGTTGACATTTGTGTAGCTTGCACTTGTCTTTGATACTGGTGCACTGTGTAACAATTCAAAAACAAAATCATCATTTCAAAAATGGTTTGCAAAAGTTTAACAACAATGACAAAAATAGAAAAATTAATTCTACAATATGAAGATCACAAATATAAGTAATAAATGGATTCTGTCATAAATACAAAGTTTTAATTAGTATGTCATGAAACAACTGGGCAATGGATGGAGATAGCCTCCAAAAAGCAGATAAAATAAACAAACTAGAAACATAATAATAAAAATGATAACTAATTTTTTCTCAAATTTTATTAGTCATTTACATAACTAAGTAATTCCACAACTTGTTGGACCAATGATACATCTTGTTTATTATCTTTTAATACTTTTATCAAAATAGCATATATATATAAAGCTACCAAAACTTCCATTTATTTTCCAGTAAAACTTATCAAATGTACTTTTAAACCAATTGACTGATAAAATAAAGTTTTTCTAGCACCAAACTGTCAAAATTTGGTGTTAAATATTGAAAAGACATGAAAAATATAGAGTTGTCATTTACCTTTGTAACAAAAGCAAGTACAATTATTCTCTTGTTGGTAAGGTGAAATCAACTTCAAGATCAATGACAAAAATTATAGAAAAGAAAGCAGGAGATGATTAGTAGTATTGATTTATCAGAAATATTGGATTGCTTGTAATGTGACTGGTACTTAAAATCAACAGCAGTCATATATGTAAAAATCAACAACGGTCATATATGTAAACATGCAGACATTTTGCTTTATAGTTTAACAAACTATGGAAATCAGTTGTCAGCATATATTTACAGTATATGTGAGCAAGAGGTGCCCAGTGGCCTTTTGACTTATTTATCATGAGCTAGTTTTAAAAGAAGAGATTTCTGATTTAACTGTAGATTAGTTTGTAAATCATGAAATAAACTTTAAAAGGTATGTTCGAGCACCATTGTTCATAGCAACAGCATTACACCAGTCAAAAGTTAGGAACAATCCAAATATCCATCACCATATAACTGGGTAAACAAAACATGGTATGTACATACACGGTGGAGTATTTTTCATCCTGAAAAGTGGATGAGCCTTTAAAACATTATCTTGGTAAGTTAAGTCAGGCATAAAATAGTGAATACTGGAAGTGAGATGCCTAGAATAGGCAAATTCATGTAGACAGGGAGTAGAATAGGGCTTGCTGGGGACAGGAGAGGGAGAAATAGAGGTTGGTTTTTTAAAGAGTACAGAATTTCCGTAGGGGATCATGAAAAAGATCTGCAGGTGGGTAGTGGTTGTGGTGACACAATACTGTGCATTACTTTGTGCCACTAGGTCATATACTTAAAATGGTTCAAGTGGCAAATTTTGTTACATGAATTTTACCACAATTGAAAAAAAGAATACATCGACTTGATGGAATCGAGGAAGTTCCAGTCCCATGGTGAGCAGGGAAATGCCTCTCTATACAAATGAAAGCTTCCACTGCAGTACAGACCTTCTCCCTGGAAAACAGCAGGAAGCCATAGCCTGCCCCCAGCCACATTGACTGCTGAGACACAGAGTGGAAATTATGAATACAAACTGATGGTGGCCACTTAGTGCTTGTCTCCTCAGCCTACCGGGCTGAAACAAAAAGTGAGTACAAGGTTATCTTGTACTTCTGTACCTCTGTGGGGATTGCATTCCCACACTGATTGCTGACTGGCAAACAAACCAACAAACAAAAAGAAAGGCTTTGGTGTTTTACAATGAGTAGGGGATTTTTTTAAAGCACCTGTTCTTTGAATACAAGTGCACAGACTTTGCAGAGGTGTGTCTCAGAGATACAGTCAGGATTTTGAATAGTGTGGCTCTTTGACTCGAGTGCTTAAATAGTAGGATTTTTAAATGACTAGATACCAGAATTTCTTAAAGCTGAAAGGCAGTGCAGAAGGCTTGGAGTTGGAGAGTTTGACTTTTCCCACCGCTAATGATTTTCTTTATTCATCAGGAAAAATATGTAGGACTTGCCTTTGCCGTTTTAAAAAGCCTCTCCAAATGCTGCAAACTGAATGAGCGGAAATGCCTTCTAAGCCAAATGACACCAGACAGTGACTCTCACACCATCAGCTGCTGCCTCCCAAGACCAGACCCTCCGCCTTGAGCTGCCGGCATGCTCCCACGGGTGCGCTGCTGGAAGCACTCTTTAGAGAGAATTCTCTCATCATTTCTGGTCTGTGTTTGATCTGGAGAGTGAGAAGGATCCATCAAAGCTTGCCAGCAACCTGTAATTCTGAGTTAAGATTTTTTAATTTAGAAAACATAAAGAGTGGGGGGAAACCAAGATAGGGAAGCTGACAGCTCAAGCAGCTATCCAGCCAGATATAGATTTCTTCATGAGTGATTTCAAGTACTTTTTCGTCTCTCACAGATATGAAAAAATATCACTGTTATTCACTTTTTAATTTGATTTTTTACTTTCATTTAAGATATACAGGTTCATGGTTTAAAAGGTCACACTGTTCTATAGAGATTCTAACAAAAACAGCAATTTCCTATTTCTCATCTCCTCACCCCTAATCCCATATTTCCAGAGGCAATCACTTGCAGCTGTTTTACCTCTTTCTTCTGCTATCTCCCTATCTCTAATAATATACTCATAGTACTATTTTTCCCCACTTTTGATATTTTCTATTAGCTTCCTATTATGGAGAAGAAGAAGTAAGTCCACAGGTACACACTCATTTCCTCTGACCCTCATTTTCTCATTTAGTTATGTCATAATTTTTGGTTAAAAAGCAGACAATATGCACATAGTCTGACTGCACTTGTGATTTAAATAATAATAGTGTTGCTACTAAACACAAACTAATTACAGAGGTGTTATGCCATATATTTTGATGATATTACCTTTTTGCACAATGTATTTGCCTTTTCAGGAGTTCATGATTTCATTTCCTCATTTGCTCAATTTTCTATGCACTTATCACTAATTTGTTTCCAAAGTCTTCCCCAGAGAATTGACTATTGTTTAAATTATTAAAACACATCAGCTTATCTATCAGCTGCAATTTTTCTTGGGGAAAGTACTTCAAGGGTCCTCCATTTCCTGCCTCAATCTGGTTTGGATGTTCTCTGGTCCTGGAGCATAGCTCTTTTGTGGACCTTTTTCCCTCAACTTCCTTTGGCTCCCATTTGTCTGTCCCCTGCATCCCATGCCTTCTTTACTGGTTTCTTCCTCATTTTGATGGAGCACATCCTCTAGTAACTTTCCTAGAAGAGTAGATAAAGCAAATTTTCTGAGACTTAACATAACTATACTTGTCTTTATTCTACTGTCATCTTAACAGTTTAACTAATTCTAGATTAGAAATTGTTCTCCTCCAGATTTGAAAGTTTTGTTCCATTGTCTTCAAATCTCTAAAAATGCTATGGAGAAATCTGATATTTTGATTCTCAATCCTTTTTATGTGACCTGTTTTACACTCCCTAAAATTTTTTTAAAAACCTGAGACTCCTCTCTGTGGCATCTTGTGACCTTATGCCTGGATATGACCCTTTTTTACTAATTTTCCTGAATGTTTGTGGGTGTTTAAGTTGGCTACTAAGATCCTTCAGTATGTGAACATTTTCTTAACTTATTTCTTTGATAATTTTCTCCAGACTATTTCTGTGTTTCTTTCTAGAGCTCTGATTAGTCAGACATTGTACTATTGTCCTGATTCTCTATTTTTCATACTCTTTTCACCTCTTATCCATTCCAGGCTTTGGTTTCACTTTTTGTGAGATTTCCTCAACACTGTTTCCAGCTCTTCTCTTAATGTTTTACTTTTACTACCCCATCTTTATTTTCCAACTTTCTGTTTTTTCTTTGAATGGCCTTACTTCTAGCTTTCTGTTTTATCCAGTATCTTCTCAAGTCATTACTACTGGTTGACTTAGTCTTTGGTATTTGAAACAAACTTCAAATTCCTGCTGCACCCTCATCTTGGGCTTCTAGCTAGCAGAGGGACTTTGAGGTGTAGGGTGGGTCAGGGGGAAGTTGTCTGCTTTTCAGTATGACATTTTTCCTTTGTACTCCTGTCTCAGGATGTAATACAGTCCCTTTTGTTCAACTCCTGAGAATGACTGTCCAATATATTTCCAGAGTAGACAGGAAGGAAAGTTTCTTACTGATTGGGTGGTGCAAAGTGGGTCTAGAAAGCCCAGCTGCTTCTTATAAAGACTCTCAAACCATCCTTTCAACCACACTTGGCACCCTCTTCCCAAACCCTTCTTTCAGAAGTAATCGGCATCACTAAGTCCTGCACAGTTCTACATTATAGGGAACTTCCCACTTTCAGTTCATTTTTAAGCTTTTCTGGGCTTCTTTTGTTAGGTACCACTCATCCATCTGCTCTTTGATTCCAGAATGTTCTTGTTTTGTTCTCCATTATCTTTGTCTTTAAAAAAGTCCTTTTATTATCATATAAGGAATCCAGAAAAGATGACAGTAAATACATATGTTCAATCTGCCATTTTTAATCAAAAGTCCTCCCATTTTTTAATTAACTAATTAATTTTTTAAAAGATTTGTTCATTTATGTATACAAGAACTGGGGTACAGGACAGAGGTGTGTGTGTGGTGGGGGGCAAAGAAGATTCACCAGAGACAAAGTGGGCCAGAGAACAGGCAGATGAACTGAAACACACTGTTGAGGGGAACAGCAGGAGAGGCAGGAGAGGTCTGCTGTGCCATGTGGGTCACTCCCTGACCAGGGATCAGACTCTCGCTGCAGTGGCTGCGGATGCTTCATAGTGTGGTTCTTAACCCCTTGTGCCACCAGGGAGGCCAGCATTTTTGATTTTTAATTAATGTCAACATTGTATGTGATTTATGTGTGTATCTTAGTTCCCCTTATCAGCGGTTCTCAAAGTGTACTTACACAAAACAACAACTTCAGCACCAACTGTGCCCCTGTTGGAAATGTGAACACTTGGGCTCTACCCCAGGTTACTGAATCAGTAACTCTGGGGAAAAAGTCCACAAATCTGTTTAAACAAGACCTCCAGCTGGTTCAGAAGCTTGTCAGAATTCAGGAGCCACTGTTCTAGGTGAGTGAGGTATTCTACACACAGTAGAAATACTACCTGACTTTTAACTTCAGCTGCAAATCCCTCTCTTCAAGTCAAAACCTACAACGTGCCCAGAAGAATGAAAGGTCTGCATCGAGGGACCTCCTGTAACAGAATCCAAATTCCTGAGAAAATGTTTGTGGATTTAGGATGCTTTCTTCTTACATGACAGATAGTTGATTCCTACCTTACATGGCTCTCAGGCTGGGACACCTGAGGTCAGAACCACCCACCAGCAGAGCAGGCTTAGTGCAAGAAGAAAAGACAGAAGTAGAGGAGTTTGCAAAAGAGGGACGTAGCAGAACTTCACCCCTCTTCCACATCTTCGGTCAGTAACAGGTTGGGAGATGGGCCTCCAGCTCCCCTGAGGGCAGGGAACCTGTGGGAATCTCACAGAACAGGAAGATCCTTGTTCTGAACCTTGCTGTGGTTCTTCACCTGACACTACCCTCTGCCTGCCTTCAGAGGAGCAGATGCGCCAGCCGTCTCAGACACATACGTACCTCCCCACCCACACTTCCGTGTCACTCCTGTGAGTTCCTCTGTCTGCCTCTGGCCTCCTTACCTTCTCTCCTTCTCCACTGTGGTGATGTTGTCTGCACTGTTTCCTTTGGAACAATCACAGAGTTCTCACTCTGCACTCTCCATGGCATGTCAATACTCCTTTTCCATCTTCCTCCCCCAGATATGCCTTCACTGTCATTTACACCTTTGAAGCCTTGATAAAGATACTGGCAAGAGGATTTTGTCTGAATGAGTTCACTTACCTCAGAGATCCTTGGAACTGGCTAGATTTCAGTGTCATTACCCTGGCGTGAGTATTTCTCCTCCTGTTATGTCTGTATATTCCTGGGGGACTTGTGGGGATTGTGGTTATGTCCAGGTTCACAGTCGGCAGTGTTTCCTTACCTCAGTGTAGCATGACCTGGAGTCTTCTTGCCATGGAGTATTGCATTAGGAGTCACTTTCTCAGGGACAAGTTGGAGACCTCAAGTCTGAGCTGATAACTGGTTTTCAAAGTGGATCAGACAAAGCTCAGCCTTGAAACTACCCAATGTGAAGGTCTTCCCTTGAGGAACCAACATCTGAGGAGACTGGCTTGTCAAACCCACATGCTTGAATATTTCTCCGTCATGTAACACACCAGGCCACCTAGATCATCATGCAAAGGGGCCATTCTGAAATACACAGTAATAATTACAGTGGCATTGGTGTTGGTTTGTATGTAAAAGTGCTACTAGATTCAGTGTCTGTTCTGGGTCCTGGGTAGGCCCATGTTACTGAAGATTGTCCTTATTTGTGCTGCATGCATTGCCGGGGCCCTCTTCTTGAAGAGATGCTGACTGACTTCTGGTTCTACAGATACATTAGTGAAGCAACAGATCTCCGAGGGATCTCAGGCCTGCGGACATTCAGAGTTCTCAGAGCTTTAAAAACAGTTTCTGTGATCCCTGGTGAGCTGCTTTAACCAGCGCATTTATTCACAGGACACGTGTTGGCTTCCATGACCTAATATCCTCCTTTGGATTTTCACATATTGAGCTCTATAAAGTTTCAGGGTAAGGATTCTTTTCTCCACTTAAGAGACAGAAACTAAGGACCAGGACGTAGGAGACCTCTTCACTAGCTCAAGACCTCATCACTAGTAAGAGGCAAAGTATAACCTGAAAACCTATTGTCCTACTTCCTATGCCAGTGCTCTGTCCACAGTACCTCATGGGCATGCCACTGATAAATGCCAAGAAGATCATGTCCCCATTTTATGTTCTTGGTGTGGGGTTCAGGCAAACCTCCAGTTGCATTCTCATTTGTACCTTAAATCAAAGGCGTAAACTTGGAAATAGGGAAGAAGGAAGAAGATAGCCCCAGATTCTGGTGAGTGTCTTTCCCGTTTCCAGAGATCTGGAAGTTTGAGGCTCAGTCCTACCTTTGGACTCCCAAAGTAGAAAAGAACTAGACAATTATGGGTTACATAGAATTTAGTAACAAGACCAGTCCATCAGTGCTCATTTTGCTGGACCTCCAAGATCTCTGTCTTCACCAGGAGTCCAATGAACTCCTCATCCCCCACTGGGTTGATGGAGAGGATGGTGAGGTCCCAGATAACCCACTGAAACAAGACTCAACACTTTCTGGTTGTGATGTGGCAGAGTTATCTCCTCTCCCTCACTTCTGAAAGTCCAATCCCTCATCAGGAAAATAGAGACATTCATGCAAGAGTAGAAGTCCCTTTCTACTATTCTATGACTGGTTTTACAGGGACACATTGGAAAGTCTTTACCACTGCCACTGGACAAACTTCTCCATGAGGTGAATCAATGCCATAAGTAGTGAGTTCTACCACATGGTATCTCTTTCAACCACTCCTAGTCAGGAAGACCCTGGGTCTGCCCTGGTCTTTTCACACACCATCTCCTGTTTCATTTCTCTCTTCTGCCCACCTCACATCATGGTCCAGTGGCTCCATGAATATGGCATGCCCTTGTGTATATCCCAGCCTTCAACCATGCTGCTGCTTCTATCAGGAGAATTCTTTCTTCTCTCTACTCAACTCACACTCATTCCTCAGGGCTTGACTAGTGTTTGACACCTCAGAAGGACTCCTTGGTCTTCCCCAAATTCCCTGCACTACACGCCATTCCATCACCACCTCCAGGCTTTGGGCAGGGGCTCTGTGTGCCCATCTGTTCTGTAGTGCTGTGGAGTTTCTCCTCAGTTTTCAGACACACACACATTCTTCATGCCTTAACCATCACTCAGCTCCCTGTGAAGACACTGACACACATAGGGCACAGTGGTTCTCTGTTGGTTAAAATGATAAGGCAAAAGAGAAACCCAGACTGCTTCCCTGGCCAGGGTTCTTTCTGCTACCCGTGAAGCTGTGCTTCCAAAGAAGGTGATATCTTTTGGCAGAGTAACAAATCACCCCTCCTTAAACAACCAGGGACTCCATATCTGTTGCCAACTGTTCTTGGCTCTGAGATTATATCTTTCAGATACTGTTTGTACTTCAGTGTCTCTCATAGCCTCACTGTATCTTCCCTCCATATCTCTCTCTCTCTCTCTCTCTCTCTCTCTCTCTCTCTCTCTCTCTCTCTCTCTCCCCCCCTCTCTCTNCTCACTGTATCTTCCCTCCATATCTCTCTCTCTCTCTCTCTCTCTCTCTCTCTCTCTCTCTCTCTCTCTCTCTCCCCTCCTCTCTAATTCTCTCTCTCTCTCCCTCTCTAATTCTCTCTCTCTCTCTTTCTCTCTCTCTCTCATGCATACACATACATACACACACAACACACACAGACTGAGGTGCATGTGTCCCCAGTCTTGAGTTACCTCCCAAAACTGAGGTGCATGAAGAAAAACAAATGCCAAACAACTTGAATGAGATTAGTCTCCCTATGCCTAGCAAGATAGCTGGAACATAGTAGGTATCCAACAATTATTTTTCTAATCAAATTGCTATCATCATGAATTTATTAACCTTAAGATGATAAGAAATCCTTTGCTTGATTCTTTACAATGGAGACATTAGTCTCTGCCTGCCAGCCTCCCAGGGTTATTACAAGGTTCAGATGAGGATCGGCTTGAAACTGCCCTAAGGTCGTGATGACTTCACACCTGTATGTAGTAGGAGGGTATGACAGCTAAGAAGCAAGCATGCCAGGCACAGGCGTGTGCTCTGTGTGTGGTGCCTTATCCATGTGGGAGCATCAATGTTCTCTTCCCACAGGGCTGAAGGTGATCGTGGGGGCCCTGATCCACTCGGTGAGGAAGCTAGCCGATGTGACCATCCTCACTGTCTTCTGCCTGAGTGTGTTTGCCTTGGTGGGACTGCAACTCTTCAAGGGCAACCTCAAAAACAAATGTGTCCGGAATTGCACGACTCTCAACAAGACAGCCAATTCCTCTTATGGAACACTCGAGTGGAATTTCTGCCATAAGGACAAAGGTGTGGTTGGCAAGCAGTGTGAATCTCTGCATACCTGAACAGATATACATTTTTAATATCTCTCTTCTGCGGAAACACTTCTTCTGAGTTGTGTTTACTCTTAGGTCTGTTTTCCATTGCCCAATGTCCCTTTTATAAGGAAATACACTATATATCTAGGGTAAGTCATTGCACCTTTGCTGGGGGTGGCTCACAGCTGAAGCCACTACTTAGCTTTACTCTTCCCAGATGGGATTTCTCTCTCTGAGTGTCCCAGTGAGTCCATGGGGTGCATGTAGCTGAGGAAACTGGCTTTGTTCAATAAAAGGTAAGGAAGTATTGCTCCACCTTGCAAGACTTGAGTTGGAGGTTCATAACTATATGTGCAGCTCTCATCTCTTCCTTTATTTTGCAGAATTCTACATAAAGCCAGGCACTACTGACCCCTTACTGTGCGGTAATGGATCCGATTCAGGGTGAGTGCCCAACCAGTCACAGAGTCCAACAGTCCTTTCTTCTTATCAGTATTTTCTGAACAGAGACAAGGTCACGGGTCTTGAGGAAGACCTAGAAATTAGTAAGTCATGGCTTCCATCATCCCAGAATTTATGAGGAGATAAGTTGATCTAGGATGGCCTCAACTAGGGTGACATGTCTCTTCTCCATGTGGTGTCTCAGCCCCCAGAGGCTTGTTCTCATGACAGAGGTATGAATCCTAGGGGAAAAGTAGACGTGTGCAAGGTATCTTGAGGCCTAGGCTTAGAACTAAAACAGTGTAACTTCTATTGCATTCTGTTGACCAAAGTAAGTCAGAGGTTATTCCAGATCCAAAGGGATGGGAAAATAGATTCTGCCCCTTGATGGAGGAGCTGGCAGATCATATTACAAAAAGATGTGGATACAGGGAAGAGACTGATTGTGGCCATTTTTGCAAGCAAACTACCCTAGAAATGAGCTAATATTTATTAACTATGTTTTGAGCCATATGATCTACATGTAATCATTATAAATTCATCACATGGGCTTCATTGTCCTCAAAAGAGAAGTAGCATACATCAGACTTGCAATTTCAAGTACTTACAGAGGTCAGGCACAGCCACCAATGAGAAGAGTGGGCCATATATGAGCCATGACAATGAGGGTGATACCCCATTTAAGAGCAGGAGGCACCACTCAATCCAGCTTCCATTTGGCGTGTGGAAATGTGGGTCCACTGCTTTCAACTTTTCCAATTTTTAAAGAAGAGACAGAAAGTTTAACTATTTATTTGAAATAGCCCAACTGTAAACATTGGCTAACAATTTCAAAGCTGCCTATATATTGTGAGCCAAACAAATTAGTTTTTCAAGCATTCAGCCTGCAAGTTGCCAGTTTCTGAACTCCGATGCATATACTCCAATGCAGATAAAGGTGCTACATGGTGGAGAACCAGCACTGTGCTAGAGGTCCAATGAGCCTCTAGCACAGAACCACAGAGAGGCAATGAGGGAGGTTAAGGGAGCTTTCCTGGATGTGGTGGTCAAGGTGGACCCTGAAGGGCAGGCAGGATGTCTCCGGGCTGGTAAACAGGAGATGGTTTGGATGGAGACCATCCCAAGCTGGCAGCATAGAATGTAAGACAAAGCTCTGACCCTGGAGCAGATGTGAGCAGAAAGAGTTTAAGTAACAGAACTTCCACCTCTACTGCTGGGGACACGGAAGATCAGATCTCACATGGCCCCATACCCTGCATGACTGAAAGTCCCATGTTGTCCAACTGGAGCTGTGTGGAATCCATACAGAGTTTTGTCTTAAACAGCCATAAGGAAAACAATCTCAGATAGGCCTAAGGGTGGGGACTAACAGGAGAGAATGATCAACACAGGCTTCTTGGTCTCTTTATTTCTCTTTATTCACAAACGCACTTGGTATTTAGTTCTTTGACTTGGGAAAAGGGTTGATCTTATGTTTCACTGTTCTCAGTGAAAATGGTCTTACCGGCCTTCATCTTAAGTTTAAATGGAGAGACCTCCCCACCAATGCCCCTTTCCTGTCTGGATGGTGACATTTCTCAAGGCAATGGCTCCAGAGCAGCCCAAGCACTGTCCATGGTAAAGCTGTGGCATAGGCTCATGAACCCCCAGTTCCAAGAGGTCCGATCTCCTGCTTAGCAGGTCCTGGCCACGTGGTGAAAGAGTAGATAGAGCTGGGATGATAAAGAGAGGCCAGCGCAGGGCGATGTGCAGAGTAAGCCCCAAAGGAGCATGTTATAAGCAGCAAACCTGGGTCCTGCATTGGGCTGCAGAGAAGCCAGGCCTCTGAGCAGAGGCCCACACTGATGAGATGCCCTGTGGGAAGAAAGTCCAGGTAAAGAGCAAGTGCTAGGAATTATTTGATGATTGTCAGCATTCCTTCACCTATTCCAAGCATTCCTTTTGGTAACATCTCAGGTTAAAAACAAAAATTTTCCTTTTCATTTTACATATAATATGTACTATGCTGAAGGCACAGTGCAAGAGTTTTCCACCACATTCTCATTAAATTTTCAGAGTTAACTGTTGATGCATTGAGCACTTAGCTATTGAGGTACACAAGCTACGGTGGGTTTCTACAGATGACATAGAAATAAGTCTACTCTTGGAGTTAACTAGTAAACCTACAGACAGTGGGTTGACTAGCTCCTTGGGAGAGAAAATTAAGAGACTGTGTGTGTTTATTTATATTACCTTTTGATTCTTTAAGGTCCACTTTAATCAGACAGTTGACAATCTAGAAGATGGTGGGGATGGGACTAACACCCTAAAGATACTGCCTCTACATTTCATCTCCAGCTGGCTTTTCATAGTGACTTGAACAAAGATGGTTCAGCAGTAAGCGGGCCTTCATGGCTGCCAGGAGCTGGTGGTGTCCAGCCCCTGGAGCTCCTCATCACCCTCCTGGACACCAGCCTCTCATTCGTCCCACTGTGCTGAGGCTGCACTGCAGACAGCACCGGTCCCTGCACACCTGCAGACATGAAGAGGCTGTGTTTAAATGGGGTTCTACAGTCTCTGAAACAAAATTGGGGGTAGAAATAAAATAGTTTATAATTAAGTTGCAGGACTCCTAATCATTTGCATGGGTGCCAGGATTGTGTGTTTCCACTGATATCTGGAAAAAAGACAGACCAAGAGGCTGGGAATGGAAGAGGAATCCTGGAGGAGTAGACTACCCAGGCATTACTGTTTCCTCAACCAGGACATCCCACTTGGGAAGATAAAAGCATTTCACACACCCAGAGCTTAGAAATACTTCTTGATATCAATTTACCCTCTTCTTATGATAAAGAGGAGTTCAGCACTCCCCACACCAATACTCACAAGTGGTCGTCTTTGATTTGCCCTTCCTTCATAGCCGGTCTTCATAGGCTAATTGGCAATTATATTCCTCTTTTTAAATAAATATGTTGCCATCCGTGTGGTTTTAAGAACTGATTTCTCTCTGAACCCCAGCTTCCATATCGGTAAAAAAAATTGTCAAGAGGATTAAATGATGGCATTTGTAAAGCACTTAGAAGGGGGGGTGAGTGCTCAGTAAGTGGAAAGCGTTTTCATTGTTACATATAATTGGTCAGTAAACTTGGCTAATGTGTGTCCTCCTTTGATAGACAACTCTGCAGGTGATGCCAGCTGGCTAGGTTGAGGGCTTTAAATCTACATTATTGATACTGACTCTCCCTCCCCTGATGTGAACTTGCGAAGAGCTTGACACGTTGTGGGGTCATGTCTGAGCAGTCAGCTGGCCTTTCCCAGGCCACTACCTCTGCATGAATCTCTGAAGTGTGAGTATTATTATCCCCGTTTTATGGACAAAAGAAACTGAGACCTAAAGAGACAAAGTGCCCGGTCAGCCAGCTGATAAATGCTGGGCCAGGACTTGAACTCCAGTTTCAGACTTCAAGTTCAGTAGCCTGCTCTGCCCCCAATAAGGAAGGAGCTATGCAATGGATGACCTTCTTTATTCTTGCTGCAGGCACTGCCCTAAAGATTATTTCTGCTTGAAAACATTTGACAACCCAGATTTTAACTACACCAGCTTTGATTCCTTCTCTTGGGCTTTCCTCTCATTGTTTCGCCTCATGACACAGGATTCCTGGGAACGCCTCTACCAGCAGGTATCCATCTGCATGTCCCCATACCGACTTGGATAGAGATTGGTGGGTCAACTGCATGATTACATTTTCCTGGCATGATTCTGACATCAGAGGCCCATGTGCTCTAGGTACAAGCCTCCCTTCTTTCTCTTGAATCTGCAGACCCTGAGGGCTTCTGGGAAAATCTATATGGTCTTTTTCGTGCTTGTCATCTTCCTGGGATCTTTCTACCTGGTTAATTTGATCTTGGCTGTGGTCACCATGGCATATGAAGAACAGAACCAGGCAACCATTGATGAAATTGAAGCAAAGGAGAAGAAGTTCCAAGAAGCCCTTGAGATGCTCCGGAAGGAGCAGGAGGTCTGTGAGAGGTGGAAGCTTTGTGAAGTCGTTGCAGGCTATATTTGGTCTGCAAAAACCACATAGATTAAACCTGTCATTCTAGGGAACCATGAGAAGATTCATCTGAGGTCAAGTTCTCTCAAAAAAGAACCTGAGTGAAGATCTTGTATAAGTAACTTATGGAGGGAAGGGAGAAGGAGCAGGAAGGAGAATAAAGGAAACAGGATTGGGTAGGGTAGATTTAATCAAGAAGATGGCTTGAGCCAGAGACTACCTTGATCTTGATCTCATGGGGAGCTCAGAGTTAGCCCTATCTTGAAGAAAAGGGCTATATATTTGCACCTCCATTTCTGCACCAGCCAAATGTATAGTCAAAGGAAATTCTCTGCAGAATGCTGCAGCTGGGAGCCATTAGCAATTAACAACCAAGCAGTTGGAGTTGAGTGTACTGACCTAGTAGAGGAATCTGGGCAGGCCACCACCAGGGTCTACTACAGGGGTTAATGAGGGAGGTGACCCACAGGTGACTTTTCTGATGTCCACAACCACCCAGGTTATAATCCTGATCTCCTCTGTATCAGATATCCTTGTCTCTGTGACAGCCCACATCTGTGGGATGCAGTTATGCTAAGCTCAACCAGATACTGTTGGCTGCAGCTTCTGTTCTCTCTCTTCAGATGCTGGAAGCATTGGGGATTGATACAGCTTCTCTCCACTCCCACAATGGGTCACCTACAGTCTTCAAAACTGCCAGTGAGAGAAGGCACAAGATGAAGCCAAAGGTGTCAGAGGGCTCCACAGATGACAACAAATCACCCCAATCTGAGCCTTATTATCAGCGCAGGATGGTAAGGGCTCAGGTTTGTGTGCTAAAGATTACCCACCCTCACAGTTATCATGAACAACAGGTTGAAGTTGAACAGGCTGTAGCAGGGAGATTAGGAAGCACAGATTAGGAAGATGTTTTAGTAATCCAGACTGCTCCCCAGAAATGGCATAAACTAGTACAGGAGCATTATGAATGTGAAGAAGAGGTAGATTATAAAGACTTTCTTGAGGTGGGGTTGGGGTGGACATTTGACTGGGACTGTGGAATGTGGAAAAAGGAGAGAGGAGATCCATGTGACTTCCTAGTTCCAGAATTGGCAATTAGATGGGTGCACTAATCCTAAGACAAGAGCTTTGGAGTGAGAACCCAGGTTTGAGGGAAGGTGGTGAGCCCATATTGGACATGCAACCTTGAGGAGTCTATGAACATTAAGGATCAATTTCCTTCTGATGCACTGATAAGCAATTTCAGAATGCAGTTATTTCTCTGTCCGTGGTGCTGAAGTAATTTACAAACTCCATTCTGACATGCCTCAAGCACTGCAGTTCAAACCCTCGCCTTTTACGCCTTGTGGGTCCCTCCCTGGCTGGAGGCAGCAAGGATTGAGGTGCTGCAGTGGCTACGATTTGCTTTATAGTGTGTTGCTTAACCCACTGTGCCACCAGGGAGACCCTCAAATACATTTTATTTTAATTTTTTCTTTATTTATATATATTTGACATCAATTGTAACCCCCATGTATTCCCCATCACCATATCACCAGTGCACCATCACCTCAGTCCCCCGTGCTCCCGTCTGCCCTCAACCCTCTCCCTCCCCCCTCCCCACCAAGTGTCCCCAATTTGTCCTTTTCATTTTTGGTTTTTGTTGTGTCATTATTGTTATTATTACTCTCCTGCTTTACCTGCGGCTTCTCTCAGCAGTGTTTCAGTCAGTCTGCCTATTCTGCTCCCTGCTCTGTCTCTGGTGAATCCTCTCACCTCCCTAGACTCTGGCCTGTACCCCAGCTCTTATATGCATAAATAAATTAATCTTAAAAAAAAATAAAATGTATTTGAAAGCAAAAAAACCCAAAAAACAACAAACCCTCTCCTGTTGGCACAGAAGATCCTAGCACCCAGCTCTGATATAATGTAGCCCAGGAATGGCTTCAGCACCTCACTTCAGACCCTGAAGCAAGTTTTGCTCTCATCAAAACCTTCTACCACTGACTCTAAGATTCCCTGTACTCACCAAGTTTCCTCCCCCCACCTCCCTTGCCCTTGAAAGTCCCATGTATGCCAAATGTGTCTTTCTCAGACCTGTGAGATAGTAGGAAAAGGACATCTGCTTGGCTATTTTTCAGGTCTCCTGTTCCTCACTTCCCCTGTGCTCATGTGAAGGATGATCTGCTCTTTAGAATACCATCCCTACAACTCCCAAAGTCAAGCTTACACACACACACACACACACACAGATGCTCACATGTACACCAGTTCAGTGTCATCTACACTTCACCATTTGTCACCATCTGTGCTCTCCCCATCCTTGCTCTGCCTTTTAGGCAGCACCTGGCATGCAGAGGGCACAGTTCAGAAGATGTCTCAAAGAGGGGTTGATCAGGACTCTGACAGTCATTGAAGAGATGAATCACAGCTTCCATGAAAATGTCAATGACACTCTGCATCAGGCTTTAATTTTGCTGATTCTGTCAGTCCCCATAAATCAACACCTGGATGTCCAATATTTGTTAATTGTGTGTGTGTGCACGGACACACACACATGCACACTTGCCTCTCCAGCTGAGTCTATCTTCAGAGGGAAATAGAGGATCTATATGTTGTTAATTCAACAACACTATGTGCTGAAGTAAAGCAATTACTGAAATATAGTCCAGGACTTCACCTGGGCTGAGGAGGTAGATATAAAGCATCTATATGTTACATATTATGTTAGGAGACATGCACGGTATTTAAGAAATAAAAGAGGAAATATCAACTAATATGAGCTTGGGGTGTACAGGAAAGGTTTCGTGGAGGAAAGGCTAACTGAAGTGAATAATAGTGAGTATGAGTTCCTCCGGTAATTAACAATGTGAAGGATTAGGAAGGAGTACATCCAGGCAGAAAAAAGAACATGTATATGCAAGACAGGGAGGTATCATTTGTGTAATTCTTTAATACTAAATGATTTAATACTGGAATCTGTTCAAAAAGATATCTCCCTCTTTTACTATATATGTTCATATGATAAATAGCCACAGACAGCTTTGTCATAAAACTATTTTCAGACCAACAGCAATGAGAACAAGGTTGGTGGTAGCATCTAGGGCAGCTAAGACAGCAGGTGCTCCTGGGAGACCATAGGAGACCAGGTGGTTTGCTTGAGTTATGCAAGTTTAATTCTTAGATTCAGAGATCACTTCCTACCATTTGTCAAATAGGTTCATTGTGAAATGTTGGCTGGTGACCAAGGAGGTAATGCCTGTTTGCCTAGTGCCCAAGTGTAAATAACTCAGCCATCCCTTCTTGTAAAAAAAAATTACCAATTCTGTTTCTTTGTTCAAAAAGGGGGAGGTTTGAGTCCCTACTCCTTGAATATATGTCCTAGGTAGAATGCTCTGTTAATGACACCAAAATTGCATGGATGGTTGCCGAACAGGATCGTACTCAAAACTGTCAAGAGAGGAAACCAGCTCTGTGGAACAGGGGAATATGTAAGAAGGACTGTAATTGACAAGATGTCAAAGGTATTAAGGAAAGAGGGGAAAATCAGCAGAGTTTTGGTAGGAAGTCAATGATTATATTTTATAAATATTTCTTTGCATGACACGAGGACAGAATTGCTAACCTGCTAGGCTCAAGTTCCCACGGTGCTCATGGGAACTAGCTGACCTAATGTAGTAATTCTCCAGGGACTCTGAACTTATGAATTAGCTCCTTTCCTCTGGCAACTGTAAGCCACATGGTTCCCTGAGAAGAAGATTTTGATGGGAAATGTTTATTGATTTGGAAGAATGGCATTATTCTTCCAGGAAATTAGGCTGCAACTCTCTCTTCAGTCTCCTCATTGTTGACTATTCAAAATTTTTCTCAAGGGAACCTGGAAGCTCATTACATTATAAAGCTCTTGTCTTCTCCACGACACAAACTCTCACATCCATATAGGTTAGATCTAACGAATTGTAGAGCCTCATTTTTAGAGACTAAAGTGCACATGTTCCAGTACTGGTAGGTATAATAGATCCTTAGGGTATAACTTTGAATGGGGAGCAAGAAACTTAAGACAACTCTATTGAACCCTTCAGCTAGAGATTAGCAATCACCTACCATGTTTAGGTGACAAGATTGTTCTCTGGCATGTCCTTGGCCATGGCGACCTCGTTGCTGATCTTAAGGGTCCTTTACTTTCTCACATGTCTTAGTCTTTTCTCAGACTCTGACAGGAATAAGTTTTTTCCTTTCTTCTCTCCCCATGTATACCTAGAATAACACTAACTTAGATTAGTATTTCAAAATCGTTCCTGGGAGAGCAAGAGAATCCGGCCTGGGAAATGGGAGTAGGTGGAGGGAACTGTGAGCTCCAGACTTACCTGCAGGATGTGTTTTCAGTCTCCTTATTTCCTGCTCCCCTGGGCAACACCCAGTCTTTCCTAGGCCTTACCTCTGGGAGACGGCGGGCCAGCCATGGCAGCATGTTCCTTTTCCGGGCCCCTGACCGAGACATCTCCTTCCCTGATGGGATCACTGATGATGGGGTTTGTCCTGGAGACCCTGAGAACCGTCGGAGTTCCCTGCTTCTGGGTGGAGGTGCTGGCCAGCAAGGTCCTCTCCCTAGGAGTCCACTGCCTCAACCCCCCAACCCTGGCTTAGGATATGGAGAAAACGGACACTCCACTTTGCCAGCTGCTGAGCTTGGCTCTGGAGCCATCGAAGTGCTGGTGAGTTTGTCAATATTCCAGACTCTCTTGGGTTGCCTGCGCAGAGGCCTGGAGCCAAGAAGCCCTACGGGTCACCCACGGAGGGGTCATCTGGACATCATGCTGTCTGCCATTTCCCCCCTAGCCTCACATTGCAGCCTCTCAGCAGCCCTGATCACATGGTCAAGTCAAGCCAGGGCACCAGTTGCCCCCCAGTTCTGCTGCTATGCCTGAGTTCTTACCCCCAAATTCAGGCAGCGGCCCCATTTCTCCAAACCGCACTGGATTCCCTCTTCACTGGGAGCTCCCGGGCGCAGGGGGCTGGCCGGCACGCAGCTGAATGAGCTGTATTTGCCTCGAAGACCTCAGGCGCCAGGTGTCCTGACTCTGTTTGTGTCCCAGCAGCCATTTGACGCAGGGCAGAAGAAGACCTTCCTGTCAGCGGAATACTTGAACGAGCCTTTTCGAGTGAAACGGGCGATGAGTGTGGTCAGCATCATGACCTCGGTCCTCGAGGGTAAGTGCTGCTCGGGGACGTCAGTCTTCTGTGTCGCGAGAGTGCCCGTGCGAGCTGCAGAGGGGATGCCCTAAACCTGTGTCAAAGGACACCTACCCCAGGGTCCTGGGACCGTAACTTCGCCTCCTTTTTGTGCCCTGGTTTCCATCTTTTCATCAATATGGTTTTGTTATGGGAATAGTTTTTCAAAAACAATAAAATCCCATCAGTGAAATGCCTTAGTTCCTTTCCTGTTCAGATAGACAGCTGCTCCCAATATACTCACCAAAGTAGATTTTAAAAAGGATTTCTTGCAGGCACCAGAATTTCAAGCTACCACTTGGATATGTAGGAACAGTAACAGTCTTTGATTCTCTAACAATGCAAAATTACCCCAATGTTTTTCCTGACTATAACTTTTACAGTTAAAACTTAATTTCTGCCTCAAGCCCCATTATGCTGATCTTTGATAGACAATTTAAGGAAATGAACCAGACAATTTAACTAAATCATTGTTAACTCCAGGTCCCATCAATCCACTGGGAATCCACTCAGTCTCCTCAGGCGTGGGTCTAACTTCCAGTTGCTTACCCCAAGCCCAGGCACAGAAGCAAGAGGGCACTGTGTCACAGCCCTGACAGTCAAGGTCCCAGTGAGTGTGGCTGAATCATCCTCACCCTGAGAGCCAGCCTGTCTCCTTAGACAGCACTTATTTTGCCTAAGTTATGGGAAATAGCCCTATCTGGCTATTTATCATCCCTAAACAAATTTAAAATATCTGGGGTGGAGGAAAGAGAAAGGAGCTGAGATTCTGCTGTGTTTCTGGAAGGAGCTCTATGTTCTTGCCTCCTAACCCTGGACTGGAGTCTAGCCGGGGGTGAGGGCGTGGTGGATCATAGAAACGAAGAAAAATGTTTGAGAGACTTGAAAACATGCTCAAAATGTGTCCTACTCCCTAGAAGTAAGTGGCAAGCCCTTAGAGAGGTGGAAGGCTCCTAGAGAGAGACCCACATACCCAGGATGGCAGAGACTGTAGGGTCGGCTGACAATGTACCTGACTTGAGGCAACCTCAGAGAGTGACCCGTAGCCCCAGCAGGACAGGATGTAGCTGCACGAAGACCGTCCCCACAGGCTGCAGAAGGGTAGCAATGACAGTCCAAGAGGGGACAGTCTCCATAGGCTTTCCCACTGGAGACCAGGCTGGAACCAGATGACTCAAGGAGAGTACCCTTGGCCTTAACTAAGGACCAACTCAACCCTCTCTGTCAACCTTGAGTCCCCTCCCCCCAGCACTCAGGCACAGTGAGGCCTGCTTACCATGCAATCACAAGCATTGAATTAACCAAGACAAAGTTCCACTTTGAGGATTTTTTTTGTTATTATTATTACACTCTGGGGATTTAAAGTAGAAATAGAATTCAATTAGGGTGGAGAAAGCCCACCATAATTACATTTCTTGTATACCTGAGTTTGTGTTTTGAGAAATGTATATACATTCCAGTAATAACAGTGTGTACACACTCTCATATTATTTTGCCCCATTGATAATAATTTAACTATCACTTTTCATTGCAATAATGCCTAACGCTTTCCATAACTGCATTGAATTTCACCAAGCTACTATGTCTGTGATTTTTTTTGTTGGCTAGGTGAGTTGCCTGGAAATTTTTTTCTTTCTTTCTTTTTTGCTATTAGCCATCAAGCAATATAAATGTTTCATACAGATAGCTTACTCTTTGTTTAGTCCCCAGAATAATCAGCTTCTTCCTTCCCTCTTTTTTCATTTATTCACCCATCAACACACATTTGTTGAACAGCTGCTGTATGTCTGGCATTGCTCCAGATGCCGGGTACTCAGAGATGAACACGATAAGAAGCCTGTGTTCCTGAAATATGCATCCTGGGGGCTGGTGTGTACAGATGCTGAACACAAATAGATATCTAGGTAGTGATGAAGAGTGGGAGAAAAGATAAAGTAGGGAAGGAGATGGAGATTGGGGCTTGCAGAAGGGGTTATTTTAGATGCAGTGGTTATGAAAGGCCATTTGCTTTAAGGAAACCAGTAATGGGTATGAAGTAAGAGAACCAACCTTGGGAGCCTTGAGAGAGTTCCAGACAGATGAATAGTAAATGCAGTGCACATTGAAGAACTGAGAACGAATGAACAAAATGTGTGTCCCAAACACATCCCTATTTTGGCAAGAACAAAGCGGGTCTTGGGGTAAATGAAGACAACCAAAGGTTGTAATTAAGAACATAGCCCTGTGCCGACAGCCCAGGCTTGCACTTCAGTTCTGCCATCTATGAGCTGCTGTGCAACCCTGTGCAACTTCCTCAACTACTCTGTTTTTTCAACTGTAGAACAGTAAAGATATATTTGTAATACTTGGTGAGGATTAAGTGAGTTAGGATAAGTATGCCTGGCATAGAGTAATGCTCAGCAGAAGTTGGTTATTCATAGTCACTAGGTTGTAATTCCCACAAGGGCAGAGATGTATCTCTTTTGCTCACAGGCAGATCTCCAGTTCCTAGAAGAGCAATGCATGGCACACAGCAAGCACTCAATAAAATAGTGGTTGAATTAAGAGTAAAGGAAGGTGATATACAAGGCTGGTATTTGGGGAATGGTGCTGATTTATAATAACCTGAACTACCATCAGGGACAGAATAAGGAATGGTCAATAATCCCGAGTTAGGACAGACTTCCCCCAAGGAAGATGCTGTGAGAATAGATGGAAAGGCAGAAGAGACATGACATTTTTAAGGGACTCTGGGTAAAGATGACCTAAAGTTATACCAGAGAAGTCGAAGATTTTTGAGCATAAGACCATATGACCTATGACCTTCTCTGGTTGGTTTTCTTATATGGTGGTTTTGTTTGTTTGTTTGTTTGTTTTTTGAGAATATGTGCATGCTAATGGGGATGTGAGACACTGAATACAAGGGAAAGAGAAGAACTCCTCAGCAGATTGTTGATGTGACAGGAGTTAATGCACAAGTGGAGACATTTGCCTTTAATAAGTGGAGAGACACCTCTTTAATTGTAACAGAAGGAAAGTCTTTTCTGGGTTAGCTTTTTGCAGAAAAATCTTCTGGGGAGGAGCCATGGTGGTGATGGTGCTGCAAGCCAGCAAGTGCCTGACTCTTTCAGCACCCACATCTCCCCAGACAATCACGAGCAGCTTTGTCAAAGCTGTTGATAGGGTCGGGTCTCTCTTCCTGCCCTGCCTCACAAACAGGCTGCTTTCTGCCATAATGGTGTATCCGCAATTTCCTCCTTCAAAACTACGTCCTGTCCTCTCTTTGGGCCAAATTGGATCTAGGAAAGCTCCTACTTTTTTTGCAACTAGAGATTATTGATTTTTGCCCCCCAGGATGTGCCAAACATTCAGAGAACTGTGCTTCGCCAGCTTCTGTGGTTGAAGTGCCCCTTCAGAGCGCCCTGTGAGGCCTGTGGCAGCTCTGCACATAACTTGCGATTTGAGTTCACAGATATCCGGTTCCATCAAAACAGCTTGTACGTCTGTTTCTCAGTCTCCTTGGGTCTTTTGGTAGTTCCTGGGAGTAAAAGGGGCAGCACATTCTTTTGTTTTTCCACTGGAAGGGGCTGTCATTTTCTTTTTTAGCTGTATTGGGGTATAATTGACAAAATATGCAAGACATTTAAAATGTACACTGTGATTTGATATGCACATAATTGTGGAAGAGTTCCCCCATCTAATTAACTACACATATATTACCTCACATATTTATTTTTTCTTTTTTTGTCTTTTTTCATTCTTTTAGTTGAGAATACATGTTCTACTCTCTTAACAAATTTCAAATATGGTAAAGTAATATCACCTATACTTATGATGTTACACATTAGATCTTCAGATTTAATTTATCTTATAACTGAAAGATTGTATTATTTTACCAAACTCTCCCTATTCTCGCTATTTCCCTTATCCTGCTTTTCTGTTTCTATGAGTTTACATTTTTAAAGATTGATTTATTTATGCAAATGAGAACAGGCCAGAGGTGTGGGGGGTGAGAGGATTCACCAGAGACAGAGCGGGGAGCAGAACAGGCAGATCAACTTAAATACATTGCTGAGGGGAGCAGCAGGTGAGACAGGAGAGGTCTGCTGCGCCATGTGGGTCCCCTCCCTGACCAGGGATCGACTCATACTGCAGTGGCTTCATGGTGTGGTGCTTAACCCATTGTGCCTCCAGGGAGGTCCCTACATTTTTTTTTTTTTTTCATTTATAAGGGATGCCATGCCTTATTGGTATTTGTCTTTATCTAGCTTATTTCACTTAGCATAATGCTCTCAAGGTCAAAGATAAATTGCAGGGTTTCTTTCTCATGATTGAATAATACTCACATCTTTAGCCATTCACTCATGGATGGACATTTAACTTTTTCTATGACTTTACCACTGTGACGATTGCTGCAGTGAACGTGGAGTTCAAATGTCTCTGATGTCCTAGGTATTTTATCCTATTTGAATAAAACACCCTTTCTTGGGTATAAATTGCAATTATAAATAGGATTATTATCTTTATTTCTCTTTATTGTATTATTATCTCTTTTCTCTAATGAATTGTTTGTCTACGGAAATGCTACAAATTTTTGTATGTTGTTTTGTATACTGCCATTTATAAACTAATTTACTTGAAAACATGTATATAGTAAAAATCATTCAAATACACAGTGAAAACTGTCTCCCTCCCTCCCTGCTCCCCAGCCTCCTGATGCAGCCTCACCACCAGTGTCTCTTGAATCCCTCACACAATATTCCATGTGTCTATACGTATACACCAACATACACGCTTTACACATGTATATGTAAAGTCTTTTTTTAAAAGATTTATTTATTTATGCATACAAGCACTGGGGTACAGGCCAGTGGTGTGGGGTGGTTTGCTTCATAGTGCGTTGCTTAACCACTGCGCCACCAGGGAAGGCCCTGTAAAGTCTTTTTTATCTCCACAAATAACTGTTTCACCATTTTTCATTATATACTATACCAGCTTTTTCTCTTTTTCATATTATGATAACCATGGACATCTTTTCCTTTGACTGTGTGGACTGGTATATCCCCAATGTATATCTTCCTGGCAGTGGAACTGGCAGACAAACCTGAAGCTATATGGCTACCCCTCATGGAGGTAGCCCTCACTGCACACCCAAGTGGAGATTTCATGGGAGCAGTTAGAGAGATGAGCGTTTAGGAAGAAATTAGAAACTGGACATATAATTTGGAGGCAGATATAATGTAGACACAGTTGGCTCTCTGTACCTCTCTGTACACAGAGATGATTTTTAAGGCTGTGGGGTTCAGTAAGATAACCACGAGAAAAGCAGAAAGAGCAATGGTCTCTTGAGTTCTCCAGCAGGTAGAGGCAGGAAAGGAAGAGGGGAGCAGGAAAAGAAACTGAGAGGGAGCAGTCCCTAGAATGGGCAAAAAACAGGAGATTGTGGTGTCAGAGAGTTTCCAGGAGAAACAATTACAAATTCTATCCAGTGCTGTGGGGGGAGTAAGATAAGGACTGGAAACCAGTGTCTTGAATTTGGAAGGGGTAAAAGTCTGACTCTGGGGATGGGGAGGGAAGGTGAACATGGAGAAGGTTAAATACAGAAAACTGTTTCCAAAACGTTTGCTGTTGAAGGGACAGTAGACAAAGGAGGACATGGGGTCCAAGGAGATCTTGTTCAGAGTGGAGATGTATTTAAAGCATGTTTACATGCTGATGGCAGTGGTCGAAAGGGAGAGCATGGGCTGCCTTTGAGTGATACAAAGAAGGGCCCCAACACAAGTGGGGGGAGTACAGTGAGCTCACACCCGGTGGGGTGCTGGGCCCAAAACAGGACAGGAGGGAGGGAGTGAACTTGCAGATTCCCAGGATACTTAACAGGAAGAGAGGAAGTTATTTTGTGAGTGGTTCTATATTCCGAGAGGAATTAAAGGCGGCTTCTCAGTAGAGAGGAGTGGAGAGGGGGGTGTTGGAACTTGCAAGTAAGGAGGAAATGAGAAATAGTCTGCAAAAATCAAAATGTGGACTGATTGAGAAATGTGGTAGGATTTCTGAGCAGTGACAAGTTGAAACTCACGAATCCCCATTACTATGGCTGTGTATTTTTTTCCCACTGTGTTCAACTGGGGTGATGTGGGTACAGAGAAGTCTGCAAGTTGAGTTTGTTTAGGGCTGGGTTTTTTTTAGGCAAGTACAAAATAGGGGGTAGGGGAAAGGAAGTAAGGGTGTCTGCGAGTTAGTACATAAAACAGATACAGGAAAGGACAGTAAGTCTAAGCCTAAGCTGAGTAGGTGGGGCTGTGGAGTATGTAGCATAGGTGATGGGCAGTCCACAGGTGTAGGGTCCATGGCTTGGAGGACTAGATTGGAATAGAGATGGGATGGGAGTTGCTGGGCTGAAGGAGCTCAAAACATCAGAAATGGATAGCAGAGAGAGGGAGGTAGTCATTATTAGTCATGGCAAGGTCTAGGGGAAGCCTCACGATGAGATTCTGGGGTGACACATGGCGACAGCTGACACTGACCACACCTGTGATGCAGAACTCGAGGAGTCTGAGCAGCGGTGCCCACCCTGCGTGACCAGCTTGGCTCAAAAGTATCTGATCTGGGAGTGCAGCCCCATGTGGATGAAGCTCAAGACGATTTTCTTTGGGATTGTGACGGACCCCTTTGCAGAGCTCACCATCACCTTGTGCATCATAGTGAACACACTCTTCATGGCCATGGAGCACCATGGGATGAGCTGCGCCTTCGATACCATGCTTCAGATAGGCAACATCGTAAGTGCACCAGCAGTCACTGTCCATCCTCCGTGGCTGGGGGCGGGGACGGGGCGGGGGTGGCAGCACATCCACATTCTTTGGAGTGTTGATCTAGCTCGCTGAATACAGGGAGTGGTGTGGACACAGAGTGCAAGATGGAGAACCAGGCTGGGAGAGGGGGAGTTGCTGTGGGATGAGCAATCACACAAAAGTGGACCAAGATAGTCCTGACGTAGAAGGCAGCTAGCTCCCCCTTTGTAGAAGTTAGGGCACTCCTTGAACTTTCTGGATCTCGGCTGCCTGTACTCTGAAATGAGGATAACTATTGCTTTCCCCTCTAAAGTATGGACTTGCAATATCTTTTCAGTTATATTGCTTCTACAACTGCAAGAAACGGTGATTATGGTTTTCAATGTTACCATTTAAGGACAGAAAGAGTCGGGGGAGGGAAGCTTGTGAAAGGAAGGGACATGGAAATATGTTTGCTGTTATAAGAAAGCACCAGGGAATCAGAGCTTCTGTATCTGGTTTAGACATGATGCTACTTG
This sequence comes from Galemys pyrenaicus, assembly GCA_019455555.1. Lineage (NCBI taxonomy): Eukaryota > Metazoa > Chordata > Mammalia > Eulipotyphla > Talpidae > Galemys > Galemys pyrenaicus. Next base: position 5,628,134 of record JAGFMF010011466.1, on the reverse strand, counting down.
AAAATGTCCTCCATTATTTTTTAGTATTATTTGCTTTTAATAAGATAAAAGCCATACTGTATTTCACTACTTGTTGAGTAATGCATCACAAAGAGTGAGCGAGAAAGAGAGCGAGAGAGTCATTGTTGTTTGGTGCCTCCGATGAGACTGGTACTTTGTAAATCTCACTGAGTGCCACAACAATCCCGTGCCCCCCACATCCCAGGAGAGTACTGAGACTCAGAGAGGCTGGGTCTCCTGCCCAAGATGGCCCCGCTGGTGAAGGTGGAGCCAGAGTTGAGCCAAGTCTCTCTAGGACACAGGACTTCAACCCATACCCCACCACATCGCCTGCAGAGGCCACTCAGTCGATGCTCTTGAATTCCACCTTGCAGCCCGGTCTGCTTCCCAGGCAAGGGAGAGGCACTGTGAGTGCTAGTGAGAGGAGACCACCCGATGTGGTCTTTGATTTCTTCCTTTTCTGTTTCCTGCTGCTTGTTGTGTGACCTGAGCCTGGTCCTGGCCTCTCTCAAAGTCAAAATTCTGTACTGCTTAAGACAATTAAGGACACTGAGAGCTGCAGGGAAGCTTAGAAACAATGCATTGCTAATAGCTTCTTGCTAATAGCTATTACTTATTCATGAGTTACTATCTGCCAGAACTTTTGCTAAGACATGCACGTGCATTATCTCAACTTATGCCCATTATACAGATGAGGAAGCTGAGGTATGGAGAGAATGCATTATTGGTCATGCTCTCACACTCACTAGGGAATGCCTGAGTTGGGATTTTTATCTGGGTCAGTATTGCCCCACAACCCATGTTTTTAAACCAGTGAACCAGACTGACTTCTCATTTATATAATTATATAATAATAATATTCCTAATGACTAACTACTTTTTGTAATAGATTTATTTAATTATAGTTAATATTATTTGTAGTCCCCAGGGCGTACCCACCACCATTTCACCCGTGCACCATCACGTCAGACCCTTGTGCTCTTTCTGCCCTCATTCCCATCAGTCCTCTCTTCCCCACCTTCCCCACAATGATCCCTTTGGTTTATCTTTGACCTTTTGTTCTTGTTGTGTTTTTTGTTTGTTTGAATGGCTATCTACTTTTAAACATCATCATTCACAGGGAAAAACTGAAGCTTGAGTTCTAATGTCTTTTCTCTAAGCAATGGTCCAGAAATCTCTCTGCTGCCAGTTTGAGTATTTCCATTCCCAGTCCTTCAGGAGCCTACAAAAATATAGAAACTGAAGATGAATAAGCCAAGATGATCTGTTATTTTACAAACAAGACACTTTCCTACAGTCCTATTTGTCCCTGTCCCTGGTCCCACACACCCTGCTGAGGTGAGCTCTTGTTTCCATCCACAGGTCTTTACTGTGTTTTTCACTGCCGAAATGGTTTTTAAAATCATTGCCTTCGACCCCTACTATTACTTCCAGAAGAAGTGGAATATCTTTGACTGTATCATCGTCACTGTGAGCCTGGTGGAGCTGGGCATGGCCAAGAAGGGCAGCCTGTCGGTGCTGCGCACCTTCCGCTTGGTAAGGTTTTCTCTAGGCAATTTGGGGAACCCCCACACTCAGGGATGCTCAACCCTGAGGACACTGTCCTTTGGGGGCACCACCAGCCAGATCCCTCTTCCTCTCTGGCCCCTGCAGAAGCGAGGCAGAACCTGGTTCCTGGGAGCTTGAAGAGTTGGTTCTTCCTGTTTCCTCAAAGGAGGGGCATGTCTTCTCTCCCATCCTCATCTGCACCAAGAGGGGTCTTTCCAGCGTCTTCCTGTCCTCTTGTCAAATAGCAATATCAAATGATGATCATGCCAGTTCTGTTCTTAACCTTCTGTTAGGCACAGTACTCAACGCTTGACATAACGTACCTCGTGTTAGGCTTACAACCTTGAGAGAGTTGCTTTTAGCATCCCCATAGAGGATGAGGAAAGACAAAGGGTAAAATCATGACCCCCAAATCTCCCAGCTGCCAAATGAGCTGCAGACCTGCATCTCAAAGCCACGTTGCCCAACCCTGAGTGTCAGCTCCTCGTGCCTCAGAGAAGTCGTCCTCCGATTCCCTCGCACCCCAGGTCACAGTCCAGCGTCTCACATATTTCAGTCACCTACTCCTCCTGCCCTCATGTCCCAGCTCTTCTCTAGTCTCCGCTCCCAGACACCCTCTGCAGGAGTTTCCCTACTAAAGTCACAGATTCGCCATTGTCCTTAAGACAACCACTCTTTTAAGAGCCACATCTGTCAGATTCTCAGGGGAGCTTGGGGTCACAGGGGTCCCACAATTTCCCAGATCACCCGGGGGAAGTGTGGTGCATGACCCACACTTGGGAGTGAGCAAGAAGACTGAAGCAATGATGGGACATGTTAGCACAAGTCTCTTGTTCTCACTGTTCACTCAGTGCCACCTGGAGCCCAATGTCACGCTTTAGAGAAAGATGACAAATGAAGACGAGAGCTTCCGGCAGTCTCTCCAAGTCCAGCTCTAAGCTAGAAAGTCTTGTTGGGCCCTGTTATGGAAACCAGGAAACGGTGCTGAGCTCCTGGACTTGGTTTACCTGTCTCAGGCTGACAAACTCAGATGACAAACTCAGATGAACCAGGCAGGCTCCAGCCAAGGAGAGATTTTAGTATGTATCTCTGTCCCACGTCAACAGGTAGGGATGACTCGTCCCTGCCTACAGACCCAGTCTAGCTCAACTCTAGGGAGGAACATTTACACAGAAATCAGTATCACTTGCACAAAAGATGTGGCACTCTCAGAGCTTCCAATTTTCAAGAGAAACCAGAAGTCCAGATTTCCACATGAATATTTTTAGTATTTTGGTTACTAATCCAATTAAAAAAAATCTGAAAGACAAACAAAGGATGCTTTGGAACATTCTTGTGTCGGGAGCTTGTGGCGGTCACCACACCACCCTGTAGAGGAGAAGGCAGAGAGGGCCCTCGTGACTCTTTATCCTTAATCAGGAAATTGAGAAGATCAGCATTACATCGCATGTTTAGGAGGACAGATTTCCCTAGGTATCTAGAAAAGGATGTCAAGGGTCAAGTTCCTAAGCCACATAAGACATTCATGTACCATCATTAAGGAGCAAGATTCCACACTCACTGCCCTGGGAGGGTCCAAAGTAGTTTCCTAGTGAAATATGACAATTTGGGTACACATGGGGAAGCACAGGTTTGGTGTTTCCAGGTCCACCTGATACTTTTATTCAGATTCCAGAAGGCCTACGCCTATAGAATCTCCAGGAGCATGTCCCACTGGCCAACCTCCTCACCCCCACAGTTTCAGATTTTCAGAAGAACAGAGCAGATAGTTCCCCTACACCTCTCACCCTGACCCCCATTTTCTCTAGAAGCATCATCTCACATTTGTACAACACATTCCTTACCAGTAACTTCAGTGGATGCCCGCAGCCCTGACAGTAAAACCCAGATTCCGATGGTGATCTATAAAATGCTGCATGGTCTGGGCCTGCCCGGCTCCCAGGATCCTCTTGCCCATTTTGCTCCAGCCAGAGGGGCCATCTTTCTCTTCCTCACCATAACAGAATGGCTCCTGGCTCGGGGCCTTTGCACATGTCTTCCTTCTGCCTGAACCGCGTTCCCCTTTGATTTTACTAAACTCATTCATTCTCGTCTTTACAGGCTCAATTCATATAGGTCAGAGAGGTCCTCCCAACCACGTGCCCTCATCAGATTAACCTGTTTTTCGAACTTTGTAATTTCCCTGATATTCCATGAGAATATAAACAGGGTCTTGTTCACCATTTCATCCTGAGAGTCTAGCCAAGACCCAGCACATAGTGGAAACTTAATAAATAATGTTGATGGAAAGGAAGGGGAACGAAGGGAAGGAGGGGGAAGAAGGAAGAAGGAAGGAAGCTTCTGTATCTTCATTCTTGCTACTTCCTCTCTCCCAAAGTAACATCACATTTCTTCCCGTCATTCCAAGTGATGCTCCATTAGTCCGTTGGGTCTGTCCCTACGGTGAAACCAATATTAATTACTGCAACTGACTTGACTATGTCTGTGTCTGGAAGGCAAGAAACCCACCTTGTCTTACTTTAAAATTACCTTGGTCCCTACACTTCCTTATTCATTGAGAATCAGCTTGCCAGGTCCATACAAACATACAAATCCCATTGTTTTTGGTTATTTTTTCTTTTTTCTCTTGGAACTGCAATAATCTAAGTAACAACTTGGGAACAAAGTACCTTTCTATGGTACTTTGATTCATGAAAGTAGTATATTTTATTTCCATTTATCTCATCTTTCAATATCATTTTCCAACAAATTTCCTAATTTTCTTTTAAAGATTTATTTATTTATACATACAAGAGCTGGGGTACAGGCCAGAGTCCAGGGACGTGAGAGGATTCACCAGAAACAGAGTGGGGAGCAGAACAGGCAGACTGAAACACACTGCTGAGGGGAGCAGTGGGCGAGGCAGGAGAGGTCTGCTGCGCCATGTGGGTCCCCTCCCTGGCCGGCGGCAGGGATCAAACTCATGCTGCAGTGGCTGTGGTTTGCTTCATAGTGTGTTGCTTAACCCACTGCGCCACCAGGGAGGCCCATTTTCTCCATATCTTTTATTAGATTTTTTCCTAAATATTCCCTACTTCATTATGCTATCCTCAATGAAACCTCTTTTTAAATGTCCTTTTCCGGTTTGTTTTGCTAGCATTTTGTTGCTTAACATTTTTGTATCCAGAAATCTCTCATATTAGTCCTATAGATTTATCAATATTATCTTCAAAAATTTTTAATTATTTCATATGCAAGCAATAAATTTTGTGGGTTTTTTCTAGCCTTTAACCATTTGGTTCATTTTATCATATTATGCACTGGCTAAGGACACCCAGTACACTGTTGAAAAGAAGTGTTAATCACAGACATTCTTGTTTTTTCCCTGATCTTAAAGGGAACGCTTTCAATATTTCTCCAAGTCTGATACTGGTAGCAGGAATTTTAAAGATTAAAAAAAACTTTTTCAGGGCCTCCCCTGGTGGCGCAGTGGGTTAAGCAGCGCACTATGAAGCAAACCGCAGCCATTGCAGCACGAGTTCGATCCCTGCTGCCGGCCAGGGAGGGG
>JAGFMF010011466.1:5524112-5623025 GCA_019455555.1 Galemys pyrenaicus | reverse complement strand
GGCAGACCTCTCCTGCTGTGCCCGCTGCTCCCCTCAGCAGTGTACTTCTGTTATCTGCCTGTTCTGCTCCCTGCTCTCTGTGGTGAATCCTCTCACCCCGCCCCCCACCCCCCACACCTCTGGTCTGTGCCCCAGTGCTTGTATGCATAAATAAATAAATCTTAAAAAAAAAAAAAACTTTTTCAGTTTAGGAAGTTTTTTTATTAAAAATATTTATCATGAATGAATGTCTACTTTTATTAGACAATTGTTCTGCATGTATTAAAGATAATCACATGATTTTCTTCTTTAATCCATTAAATGATAAATTATATTAATTGATTTGCCAATGTTAAATCAACTTTGCATTCCTGGGATAATCTCAACTTGATCTTGAGTTCTTTTTATACATTGGAAGATTCAGTATGCTAATCGTTTGTTTTAGGTTTTTGCATCTATATTGACTTGACCTGTAATTTTACTTACTTGCATTGTTCTTGCCAGGTTTTAGTCCGGAGGCATCTCCAGTCCCTCTCCCTTGCTCCAAAATCAGGGAGTGGGACTGAAAGTCCAGCCCTCCATGATCTCCATGAAAAGAGGTGAAGAATGTTCTCCTGTTACCCAGTTGGTCTTTGATGCCTTATAGGTTTGCTAGAATTCACTAGTAAAGCCATCTGCTGGTCAAGATGTTTCATTACTGATTTAATTTTCTTCATGGTCTGGTTTTCTCTTTCTCAAATTGGTTTAGTAAGTTACATTTTTCTAAGAATTTTTTTTTTTAATCTAAATTTTCAGGTTGATTGTGTATGCCATGCTATTATCTTTTAAGGGTCCATATCACCCATACCCACACTATCTTTTTGTGCCTTTAAAAACAGTGGTCTGTACTTTCTCTCATTTTTAAAAATTATTATTTTTTTAATGAAGTATCATTGTATTACATAATGTTAATTTTTCGACACTATAGAATTTCTCCCCTCAGGTGTAGTCTCTCACCTTTCTGTATAAATCTAAAGGTCATCAGTTTCATTAGTCCTTTCAAAGAAACAACTTTTACCTTGTTGAGCCTCTCTATTCACTAAGGTTTCCTATTCCAGTTAATCCTGCATCTTATCTTAATTATATCCTCCATTTTACATGTGTTATTCTTTCCTAACTTTTTAAATTGGGATCATCAACCTATTTTCTTTTCCAATAGATTAATTCAGGACTTCAATTCCTTCTAAGATCCACTTTAATATAAAGAATTTTCCTTATTGTTTGATTCTAAATATTTCCTAATTTCAAATTTGATGAATTCTTTGACTTAGAGGTTGATTAGAAGAGTAGCTTAGTTTTGAAACATGTGTTGCTAGTTAGTGTTTTTCCACTAATGTCTATCTAGCTTAACGGTATTACAGTCAAAGAACATATACTGTATGATTTTAACGCTTTGAAATTTATAGGTAATTTCCTTTTAGCTCAGTATATTGAAAATGTTCTTTCTGCACTTGAAAAGAATGTGTCTTCTGTAGCCGTAGGTGTGATACCATACACCTATTGGGAAGAGAAAATTATTGTGTGGTACAGATACTCTATCTCCCTGCTTATTTTTATCTGCTTGTTCTAGGAATTATTGACAAGATGATATATAAAAATATCCCCTACAGTGATTATGGCATGGTCTGCTTCTCTGATCTGGAGGCTGTGTTATTAAATGGCTATGTATTTTAAATTGTCATATCTTCCCAGTAAAGTAAAATTTTTATGATTAAAAATTGACCTTCTCTAGTTCTAGAAATTCTTTTTGCCTTAACAATCTCTTTTGTCTGATACTAATTAAATAGCTCTGTTTTCTTTTGGTTTAGACTTTACCTGATAAATTTTTATCCAACCTTTCTTCCAATCTGTGTGTATCCTTAGGGCTTTTCTGTGTCTCTGACAAATAGCACAAGTCATCTTTTAGATACTTATTCAATTCTTACAATCCAATCTTGTCTTTTAATGAGAGCATTTAGTTCATTTATTTTATTGTGAGTGCTGATATATTTGTGTATGTGTCTACCATTTTTCTGGGGTTTCTGTTTGTTTCACTTGCTCTAGTATTCTCCTCCCTTCCCCTGTCAATTTCCTTCTCTCCTTTCTCCCCTCCTGGTTTTTTCATTTTTTCATTTCCCCTTGATCCACTTATCCATTTCCCATTTTCATTAGTTTGGAAAAGAAATACTCTTTTTATTCTTTGTTTTATCCTTAGAAATTGCAGCATTAATAGTTAATTGAAAGTCAAAAGTAGCTAAAACCTTTATTTTCATTCCAGTTACTCCCTCCCAACTTACTGTTAAATATTTAATTTTATCTTGCTTTTTAAAAGCTACGTGACTTAATCAGTGACCAACAGTTCTAGGTATTGTGCAAAGAAAACTCAAAACAGTAGCTTAACCCAATAAAAGTTTATTCCTCACTGGTATCATAGTCTGATGCCATCAGGCCTCTCCAGGTATGAGTTCTTCAAAAAGTGACATTGCCACATCTGAAAAAAGCCTGTACAACCTTCAGAGCTGGCCTCCTACTCTTGGAAAGATGAGGCTCGTTTCGAGTTCTAAATCAGACATTTCAGTATGACAGTCAGACTTTTCATTTGCAATTTAATTCCTCCGAAACTTATGGCTTCTTAAGTCTCTCTGGTTGCATTCTGGATAATTTCCTCTGCTATATCTTCTACTCACTGATTCTCTCCTGAACTGGATCAAGTCTAATGTGAAACTCCTCAACAGAGCTTTTAACGTTGTGTTATGTTTTTCATTTCCAGAAGTTCCCATTTATTTGTTTCTCAGAATCCTTGATGATTATTTATAGCTTACTCTCTGCTCATACCTTCAAGCTTGCATCCTATCTCTTTAAGTATTTTATATCTAGTTATGCTGCCATGTCTGGCTTATAATTTTACTACCAGAAGACACTGAATGGCCATTTTCATTTCTTTTTATAATTTTGGTTTATTGAGGTCACATCATTTACAACACTGTATATGATTTAGGGGAGGAGGTCCGCACCTCCTCAGATGTCTGTTCCGCACACCACCCCACCACCGAACCCTCCTAAGGGTTTACCCCAGGCCATTGGGCCCCTCCTCCCTTTGTTCCCACCTGCCTACCCTCCCCCTCTAGCAGCATCAATTCTGCTTCATATTTCTAGGGTTTGTCTTGGTTTAGTTTTGTCAGTTCCTTTGTTTCTCCCCTCAACCTCTCCCCCATTTTCCACGTGTGCACGAAACCGTCCAGTGTTTGTTTGCTTCTTTCTGCCTTATTTCACTTAGCATAATGTCTTCCACTTGCATCAATATGGTCAGAAATGCGAGCGGCCCTTTTCACGTTTGCGGCTTCTCCTCAATCTCACTCGTGATGCCCTGTTTGCTTGTTACTGTAACTCAGACACTTTTGTAGGGGCAGAGGAGGAGGGAAATGCTTCTAGAATTTGGACTCTCTTTGGTTCCTTCATAGTGTATTTGATTCACTTCTACAAGATATCTTGCAGGACTGCTCGAAATTAAATCCTCCGCTGAAATACGTAGAGTGAATTCAGCTAAAATGCTGTGTGAACAACACTTCGTGGCTCCAAATTCTCACTGTCAACTCCCGCTAACCCCCACCCCCAACCTGGCATCTGGCACCCCACATTTTGTTTTCCTTGCTTTCTCCTGGGTTAATTTCGGGCTTGTCCTTTCATCTAGGGGCAAACCCTTTGGGATCTGCTCTTGGTAGATTGGAGAAATTCCCATTAGACTGGCTACCTTAGGCAGACTCGGGACTGTCTCCTGCTCCCATTTTGCATGACACCATTAAAACCTAAGCTGAGTTCACTCAGTTTTGCAAACATCTTCAGAGAGAAGGCTGGCTTCAGCAGTCCATTTCTATCTCTAAATTTCTGTATTTATTTACTCTCTAGCTGCAGCATAGCTTATTCTGTTGATAGATCACCAATGCTCTTAAGATTGTAGTATCCATCATTTTTAGAAACACTTTTGAGGGCAAGAAGAACCCAAGGGGGGTCACTATATAGCTTACTATAGGATCCTGTCTTCTGCTGCTATTTTTCACAAATACAAGGCCCATTTCACCACCAAGTGGCCTCCCCAGGAACAGAACAGATATTAGACTCACTTTTCATTCTGTTCTAAAAGAAAAGCATTCTCATTAAAGTGAGTTGAAAATATGCAAAAATTTAACTGAAAGATTTAGAAATATTTGATATAGAAATATTTCTATACAAATCTATCCATGTTACTGATTTAGTTTATTCCCTCTAGTCTTTATCCCACTAAATCAAAATTATAAGATTAACTAGAAACTCGGTGAGTTAAATATGAAGGAGTATTCAGCAGCTTCTGAAAGTGATAGTTTATAAATATTCTGCGATAATGCGAAGAAATTATTTTTGATGTAATGCTAAGTTGGGCAAAGATGACAAAAGCGATGGAATGGGGGGAATTGGTTGGGATGGGATGGGATGTATTTCCCAGGTGAGGGCCTGGGAAACCTAGATGTGGGGATGGGGGGATGGGGTACTCCTTGGACCACCCATTCTATGCTGCAGCAAGAGTTAGCTGGCTCATCGGGACCACAGCCCCGCAGCAGACCCTCTAAATATGTGCTGACTAGCTAACAGTGGGAACTCCAAGCTCAGATAGCCCTGGAATAGCAAGTGAAGGGATCCTATTTTCTTCATCCTTATGAAAAACAACAAACAAATAAATAGAGGATGATTCGATTCCTGTCCTATAATGACACTTACATACAAGCTGCCTATAGTTTAGTGTAAGCTTAATATGGACAACAAGCCACTACCTAAGGGAATTCTAATATTAACTTTGAAGGCTCCTTCCCTCTACCAAGGACCTGATGGAAACCATTAGCCAGGGGCAATTAAGGCAAAAGTCAATGCCTAGTTTTTTTGCTCAGGTGCCAGTGAGCATGGCAGGGCTCTCTGGTGGTGACCCCGGTTTTGTGACATGGTGGGTCCTGTTATCCAGTTTCAAGGCCAAATGACAACCTCTGCATTTGCTCTTGCCCAGAGTTTACTGAGAGAATGTAGACTTTTATCAGTTATGTTGCTAAGGAAACAGCATTTTCCCCATATCTTCCACAAAAGGGTTGCTAGTTACTAATGCTCAGTTTTTACTTAGGTTTGTCAGATGCCTCTTTGTCCAGCAAACAGAACTGGTGTTTTAAGGCTGTTTCCAGCTTAAGGAAAGTAACTTGCAGATTAAGTATAAAGAGAATAAAACTGCCACCACCCTCCCAACCCCCCGACCCCCGCCTCCCCTTCCCCCTGCACCAGCCCACCTCTACCACCACATGGAGAAGAAGGTCTAGCCCTTCCTGTGTGAAAGCATTCACTCTCCTCCCTCGGGACCTCCTCGCTGCTGTGTGGGTAAACAAGGTGTTGCTGCACTGTTCTGTTCAGCACCCCAGACTCACACCTAGGCCAGAGCCTGGCTCTGCAAAGATGCTCCATAAACACCAAGTGACAGCCAGATATTTCTTCCTAACAAATTAGAGAACCACATAAATGGGTTTTTGGTGGTGTTTTTTTTAGTGTTTACACATCTTCATGCATGCCCTGCAGGACTTAGTCCAGTTGGGTTTACCGTGAAGACTTTCTGGGGCTTAGCCTGGTCTCTGTAACTTAACCACTTGCTACCTGACAGCAACAGCCCACAGACCTCCCTCCACACGACTGGTGTTCGATCAGGGATGTAGTCTGGTCGGTCAGTTCAATGAATCTATGAGTGCGGTGTCCATGAAATCAGAGACTTGCAGTTTCAGAGCTGGTGGGGGCAGTAGGTGTTGTTCGTGGCACCAAGATGAGAAAGGCCCTGAGAGATGGCTGGTCGGTACCTGTCGAGTGCAGTGGCTCATGGAAGACTAGCTTCTGTTCAAGTCAAAAGTGGGCCTGTTCTTTCTTACTTATTTGTGAGCTCCTCACACCACACTCTACCCCCTTACAAAAGGTTCCTATTCTTGAGGCATGCGGCTTCAGAACAGGGTAAAAGACCACCGGCCCAGTGGAAGACCCCTAATGTGGCCACAATCAGTGAAGCACGTTGGTCTTGAGACCACAGGGAGCTGGCCGTGTGTTTGAGTGACTGACGACCTAGGAACCACGGTGTCTGAAAGCGGTGTCCCAGGAGCACCCATCTGCATAGAACGAGTGTCTGTGCTCTTCCAAGCCCTTTAGTTTCTGGCCAAGCTGAAAGGTGATGAGAAAAGCTGCCAGAACCTGACAGTCTCTGTTTCTCTGCAGCTGCGGGTTTTCAAGCTGGCCAAATCCTGGCCGACCTTAAACACACTCATCAAGATCATCGGAAACTCCGTGGGGGCGCTGGGGAACCTGACCTTCATCCTGGCCATCATTGTGTTCATCTTCGCTCTGGTCGGCAAGCAGCTCCTCGGGGACAGTTACCAGAAGGAACTGTGCCTTCCCGCCAACATCTCCATTCACAGAGAAGACTGCCCGCGATGGCACATGCACGACTTCTTCCACTCCTTCCTTGTCGTCTTCCGCATCCTCTGCGGAGAGTGGATTGAGAACATGTGGGTCTGCATGCAAGTGGGCCAGAAATCCATATGCCTCATCCTTTTCTTGACAGTGATGGTGCTGGGGAATCTGGTGGTGAGTGCTGAGCCCCCTGGGGGCCCTGGCTTGTGGGCAATGGAGGAGCTGTCTGGGCCATCCTAAGAGCTTGGGCATTGCACGTTTTCATGCCCACATTCTACCTCCCTGATGGAAGAGTCCTCAAGCTTTTCAGTCATGTGGGGTCTATCAAAAGAACTGTCCCTGGGAAGGCAGCCTGACTCGTTGGGATGAGCCATAAGATGGAGGAGACCGGAATTAGCACCCTGGCTCCACCACGAGCAAGGCTGGGTGACTCAGCACAAGAGGCAACCTTGCCACACTTTAGTCTCCTCAAAATCAGAAAATAGTGCTTACTCGTAGGCTTACTGGGAGAATTAAATTGCAGAAAATGACATATAAGAAATTGTTCTGTGCAGTGACTGGGCCATGGCAGGAACTCAGTAAGTGGGAGCTGTTGGTTGTTGAAGGGAAAGAAAAGGTCCTTTCCTGTCCTGGAGCGTCTCAGAAGATATTTTTCTTCAGGGGAGTAGAACTGACTGAGTTCTCCTAACTACACAAGTCCTAGCTCGGAGCAGGGGGCAAGCTCATAGGATTGGATGAAAGTGAACGTTTGGATCATGGACATCATCCAGTGTCACACTGATTATGACAAAATCCACTCCCACATTCGGGGGCGCCCCTCTGGGGGTCTGCTTCCCAACTGGCCTCAGTACCTCTTCTCTGGTCCATTCTGGTTCTCACCCTCAGTCTCTAGTTCTGGGTGCTCTTGCTGTCTGGGGGTGGGGGTGGGGAGCAGTGTGAATTTCCAGGAGCCCCTTTCTTTGCCCTGGAAGTTAAACAGCTTAGATTCTTTACCCATTAGCACTTTACAGACAGGAGAAAACTAAGCCAAGAGGGAGCATGAAGTCATACATCTAAACGCTTCCAAGTGGAGGGAGGGGCTGGCCCAGGAGTCTTTCCTGCAGAACCCCAGGTGCCCCTAACCCTCACCCAGAAAGCTTGCCTCCCTGGACACTTCTGCATGTTCACTCTCACCCTCACAACCACTCTGGGAGGGCAGAGTCCCCACTCCCTACCTACAGGTGAAAAACATGAAGTTGGAAGCAGCAAGGAGATGTGCCCAGGACTCCAGAGTGAGGACTGGAACTGGGGGAGTTGGTGGATGATGGTGGCCCCAGGGCGGGCACATGCCTTTCCTCTCTGTTGTCCCTGAGGGTCCCCTCACTCGGCAGGGGTGATTCTCCCCTCTGTGGAGAATGTGCTTTCGAGCCTTGTCCACACGAGGCAGGCGTTCTGGACATCCCCAAGGCTCCCCTCAGATGCACTCAGAATGCCCGCAGCCTCACGGTGGACAGGGAGAGACCCGCACGTGGTGGTCCTGCCACCCACTGTCCACCTGCTGAGGACCCGGTGGGTTGTGGTAGAGCTCAGCTCATTGCCTGAGCCGCCTCCCCACTGGTCCTTCTCTTCAGGTGCTCAACCTGTTCATTGCCCTGCTGCTGAACTCCTTCAGTGCCGACAACCTCACGGCCCCAGAGGAAGATGGGGAGGTGAACAACCTGCAGGTGGCCCTGGCCAGGATCCAGGCATTTGGCTCTCGCATCAAGAAGGCCTTTCGCAGCTTCTTCAGTAGGCCCTGCCTGCTTCCCCGGCCCAAGGCGGAGCCCCAGCTGGTGGTGAAACTCCCCCTCTCCAACGCCAAGGCTGAGAACCACATTGCTGTGGACGTGACTGCAGGGAGCCCCAGACAGCTCTTGGCCCCCAGAGGCCCTAGGGAAGACCACACTGACTTCATCACAAATCCTAATGTGTGGGTCTCTGTGCCCATCGCAGAGGGCGAATCTGACCTGGATGACTTGGAGGAGGATGGGGAGGAGGATGCTGGGAGCGCCAAACAGGAAGTGATCCCCCCGGATCAGGTGAGTGTTCTCAGAAGAACATCCACAGGAAGCAGGGAAGGGCCTCAGGGCCTGAGTGATCCAAGACAGAGGGGAAATTTGAGAAAGAGGTTTTCAACAGTAGGGCTAACACAGACTAGAAGAGTCCCTGACATAAGCCGGTGCAAACCATGGCCAGCTTTCTAGACGGGATGGCTTTGAGCAGGCCTGGACGAAAGGGTCAGAACCCCCCGACAAGCATGATGGCAGGGAGTGCTTGAGCCCCATCCTCACTCAGGTGCCAGAGGATTGTCTCTCACTTTGCCATTCTCTGCCCATTCCCTCTGTTTAACCCAGGCTCCGTGCATGAGATGCTAATGAGATTTCCTCCGAACCAGATGTTGTCCAAGAATGAGGCTTGTCTAACATTCACCAGCAGCCTAAGGAGTCCCAATCATTATGTGACTGTCCAGTTTATCATGACTAGGGGTGTCACAGGGAAGTGGCGCTTGTTCCTTTCGTAGCCAAAGAACTTAAAGTAGATCTAAGCTGTTGGTAACATATTTTAAGCACTCTGCATTCTTTTTCACTACCTCAAGCCTTGCTAGCCCCTTCTCAGAGACTTGGGGAGGTGGATCCCTATGGGGCCTGGGGAGGTGGGGATCCCTATGGGGCTTGGGGAGGTGGGGATCCCTATGGGGCCTGGGGACTCACAGGGCTGCTGCCCAGGTCACTAAGTGGCCTCAGACAGCTATGCTTTGAGTCTGTAGCTCTTCCATGGCCTTCTTCCCCTGCCACTGTCGCTTGTCTCATGTTCCAGTGGCTGCTGTTATCAGCTGCCATATTTCACATGCTTCTGTCTGGGTGACAGCTGAGGGCAGGGTGTCACCATCCCCAGAGTAAAAGGACATGAACTCTGAGATGACTTTCTCTACTCAGAGAAAATTCAGTTACTTTGGGGGCTCTTGAGGGACTCCAGAGGGCAAGTGCACTCCCGTTCTGAGACCACTGGACAGTAATGATGACCACACTATGACCACACTAACAGGTACTGAGCCAAGGATTTTGTGCAAAGTGTCTCATAAACATTAACATACTTAGTCATCAAAATATACAAATGAAGTAGGTCTTACCTTCTCAATTTTACACATGGGAAAATGATCAAAGAAGTTAAGTAAGTTGTCTAAGGTCACACAGCTTGTAAGTAATGGAGCCGAGATTAAACAGATCAGTTGCTTATAGAGTCTCCATGTTCATTTCACACAAGTGTGTGCCTACGTGTATGCATGTATGCAAGTATGTGCATGTATGCACTCAGGCCAGTTGCATACATAGTTGGTTCTGCAGACTACAATGTGCAAAGTGTCTTTAGATTTAGAGGTGGGCAGCTCAGGGTGGGCCCAGGTATTCAGCCAGGATCCTGTGTCACTAGCAGGAGCAGCTGCAAGTCCACCGGGCACCCAGAAGCCCCAGCTCTGGCATGTCCTCTGAGGACCTGGCTCCATATTTGGGTGAGAAGTGGAAAGATGAGGCTGCCGCTCAGGCCCCTGCAGAGGTAGGTATGTGAGCTTGCCGGAGAGGTTGGCACCTGTGGGGCACTGCCTGGGGGTGGTTGATACGGGCTAGAGAGTGGGGCTAGGGTAGGGTCTTCTACATTACACTTGACCATGTAACCTCACTTCTCACCCCAGGAAGTTTTAAAGTCCTTCCTCACCTCTGGACTAATCAGCACGAGGCCCACAGCAGAGTGAGGTTCCAGGAGCGGGGAGCCCGAGGACCAGTTCCTCAGCCTCTCCGCACCTCCTGCCTCACCTCTGAAACGGAATGGTAATGCCTGCTGAGCAGGGTTCTCGTGACGCTTGAACGAGATGCTGCTCCTCAAGTGTTTAGCTCCTGCCTGAGATGGAGTAAGTGCCCAGAAAATGACAGCCAAGGAAAAAAAGGAAAACAAAAGACAAAGCCCGGAGAAAAGTTAACTATCCTCAGAGCAGCAGATAACAGTCAGAGCTGCTCAGGGGCGAGGACATCCTTCCTGAGACTCCCCCACCCCCGCCCCCCATCTCTTTTGTCCACATCATTTTCTCCAACCAAAAGCAGGCTGTTTCTGGGGAAATGCTGTCTGGAGGTGAGCAGTGTACTGACAGCCTTTTATAGACTGAGCAGGAGGAAGAATCGGGGTTTAAGAATGCCTTGTAAGAGGTAAAAATAACCTCGGGTCATTGCAAATCTTTGAGAAAAAGAATATCAGGAAAGAGCAATCTATAAAGATTTATCATGTGTAGCACTATTGCACTAAATTCAAGCATTTAACTGACACCTAGCCACTGAGTGCTGAGGCTGGGACAGGCCCTGGGCTGGGCAAAGATAAGGAAGGCAAAGTTCATCCCCAACTTATCAAACTCTTCAGCTTAAGGAATGTCAGCCTCTGGGCCAGGCAGACCACAGCAGGGGAGATAAGAGGGTGGGCGGGATCTGGGGGCCCTGGAGACAGAAGCACTTTGCTCTGGCCGGGCCTAAGCAAGAGTGGCCACCTTCTCCACGTGGACATCCTGTTTCTGCACGGCTCCTAAGGACTCCCCTGGAGAGTTTTCTCTAGTAGGTAC
The DNA here is from genome assembly GCA_019455555.1 of Galemys pyrenaicus. Lineage (NCBI taxonomy): Eukaryota > Metazoa > Chordata > Mammalia > Eulipotyphla > Talpidae > Galemys > Galemys pyrenaicus. Next base: position 5,611,951 of record JAGFMF010011466.1, on the reverse strand, counting down.
TAGTTTTCAGGGCAAAACTGCTGGGGATTGTTTGTGTTTGTGTTTGTGTTTTTAATCCATGACCTTGGTCAGGCAGGGAGGGGCCTGACAATGACAGATGGGGACCCACCCCACCATTTGGGTCCATTAGCCGACCTATCAGGTTTACTAATTTGACAGCAGCTTCAACTCCTAATTGAATTCATCTGGAGACATTATAGGGCTGGAGCTGCCAGGAGGGCAGCAGGCCCCCCCACAGCATTGCTCCGTGATTAAATATTCAAGCCCAGTGAACGCTAAGAGTCTTTATGGGTGTAATTACGGTGTCTCGGGTCATTGCCAGCACTCCATCAGGGGCCTGGAGGTTTAAAGCCTCGCACAGCCAAACCCCTGGGGCTCCACAGAGAGCATCACTGTTCGGGGCCTCAGCTGGCAAAGCCCCAAACACACAAGGGACCTGTGGTCAGTCCCAGCGGCCAGTCCCGAGGCCTGAGGTGCTTTCCCTGCACCTCAGAACTCTCGGCCTGTCCGACCTGCAGTGACGGTATGCAGATTCGCTGGACCCCTTAAAGGATGGGGTTCACTGCCCTGGACTTGTGCCCTGCAGGGAGTGGACGACACTAGCTCCTCCGAAGGCAGCACAGTGGACTGCCTGGACCCCGAGGAGATCCTGAAGAAGATCCCTGAGCTGGCGGATGAGCTTGAAGAGCCAGATGACTGCTTTGCAGAAGGTAACGTGGCAGCCAAGGGCCTCCCCACGCTGACAGTCATTAGGGCCAAAGTCCAGTTCCACAAACCCTCCGCTGGGCACCTCTGTGTCTAAGCCCCTGGACTGGGCCACAGGAGACAGACCAACACGGTCCATCCAGCATTCAACACCGCTTCGAGCACCCTGGTGGAGGCAGGTGTATGCCCCACATGGAGCACGCATGCTGCACCGCCCTCGTCACCCTCGACAGTACCTCATGGAGGCGTAAACTAGCTCTCCTGAGGCTGACGAGGAAAAAGCTAGTCGCCACCATGAACGCTCATGATTTGGGATATAAAGAAGCCCGAGGAGGTGTCCCTCAGTCTTTTCTGAAAATTTTAAGGGTAGAATCTGTCCCTTACTTTCTTTTTCCCCAGTGTTTACAACAATACGCGCAAGAGAAAATTGTGCAGTAAATGAATCTACATATAGTTTATACTATGAAGGCAATATTGCCCTCAGAAGTTAAAAAAGAAACCACTTGACTGAGTTTTGACTTCCATCCCACCCTGGGCTCCTCAGCCATGTGGTGGCCTCTCAGTTGAGTACAGGCTCAGGGCCTCACCTTCAGACACCTCCAGGCCTGGGGCCCATGACTGTCAGGCCTACAGAGGCGAGAAGGGCTAAGGAGAGGGGCCTCTGGTCTCAGCAGTAGGAAGGCAGATGGGCAGGGAGGCCATCAGAGTGGGCAGCTCCAGTGGTGGAGAAGCACGCCTGGAGGGCAGGGTTGAGAGACTTCTCTCCTTTTCCAGGGAAGAATTCCTCGGCAGAGGAGTGGTGAGGGGGTGCTCCAGCACAGTGGTTTCCATGAAGGACTAGAGCAATATGGTCCTCCCTCCCCAGGGCTCACCATCAGTCACCTCTTCCCCCAGGCTGCGTTCGCCGTTGTCCCTGGTGCAAAGTGAATACCGCCAAGTCCCCGTGGGCCACGGGCTGGCAGGTGCGCAAGGTCTGCTACCGCATCGTGGAGCACAGCTGGTTCGAGAGCTTCATCATCTTCATGATCCTGCTCAGCAGTGGGTCTCTGGTAAGAGGGGGTGGGGTCCTGCCCCCAGAGCCCCAGATGAGATCTCCCACAATCAGAGGCCCTGCAACTGCCGCAGCCCCTGATTCCTGGGCTAAAATGTCCCCAAACCGTTGGCGGGAAGAACTGCAGACCAGCATGTGGGCTCCCCCGCAGGCTGAGCCTGGCTGCAAGGCTGCCAGGCAGTGAGCAGTTCACCCCACTTTATAGATGGGGGAATGGAAGCTCAAAACTCACTCATTACAAAGAAACTTCTCAAAATGTAATCACCTGGGGGTTCCATAGGTCTAAGGGCCTGAGAACCTGCGTTTCCAGCAAGCTCCCACGTGATGCTGATGTTGCTAGCCCTTGCGCCACTCTTTGGATAACAAGGCCTTACTGGTGTGGACGTTCTGAGTCAGGTGACACTTCCTAAGACCCTTGCTGAATGGCCAGCTGTGCAGCAAGGAAGGATGAGTCTCTGCACTGTGGCTCAGGCTCCCTGTGCAATCTCAGCTCTGCTTCCTGATAAGCCACAGCAGACATAGGCACAGGGGCACACGTCATCGCCAGCTGTCACCTTGAATGCACCAGGAAGTAGAAGCCCAAGACACGAAGGGACCGACCCGCCTGGGCTCCTAGCCAGTAGGTGAGGTGGGACAGGGGCGCTAGCCTCCTGACTCAAGGGTTTCCATGTGTCTTGCTCCCTGCATGCCGTGTGTCAAGAAAACATACTGAGTACCTAGGCAACCGCCAGAACGCCGGATGTCCCAGGGAGGGAGCCCAAGCAGCTTAGCGTGTGGCTTCAGCCTTAGGGAGCGTCAAAGGCAAGTGGGATGGCGTGGCATGAGAGGTGGGAGGAAACTGAAGCCACAAAGCAAGGGGCCAGGGACTGTGCTGCCAGGGTGGGCGAGTGGGAGAGAGTGGCAGCTTCTGAAGCTGCCCATCACCCTAGCACAGGGCGGAACATTATAACTGTCCACCGAGACAGGCAGTCCCAGCGCGGTACTGGTGCAGAGGTCACGTTGCAGGGCAAGGGCAGGCTGACTGGCACGCCCTCCAGACCTGCCCTTCCCTCCTCCTGTCTACCCTGATGAAGACAATAAGCACATTTGCCTAAGGGTTTTCCTCCTGAGCTCACTGGCTTCTGTCTTCCCACAGGCCTTCTCTCCACATGTCTTTTCTCCGCTGTCCCTCCCGTTCTGTCTCTGTCTCTGTCTCTCTGTCTCTGTCTCTCTGTCCCCCCAGCTTCTCCCTCCAGGTTCCCCAGCTGCTCCCCTCCCTCCAACGGGGAGCCAGATCCTGCCCAGCTGCTGGTCCCACCCCAGCCCCTCACCTCCCATCTCCTTCCCAAGGGACTGAACAGGCTGGCACCAAATTTAGTCTTCCTTATGCTTTTACTCTGAGTACTTCTTAAAAAATAGCATGAGTTTTCATCTGACAAAGTAAAGTGCAAAAAAAAAAAAAAAAACAACTTGAAAATGATGGGGAAATGCAAAGAAAAAAATATCGCCCATTTTCCTATCACTCAAAGGGAATCTCACTTTGAAAACATTTTGGTGCGCTTCCTTCCCATCTTTCTTATGCACGTAATATATAAATATCGCAGGGCTGAAGCCGCCTTTCTGCGTGCGATTTCTCATCGCATGGGCTCACACGACCTCACTTCGTGGCTGCAGTGTGTTCCTTTGCAGTTCATTTTATCAGCCCCTGTGCTTACTTCTCGTGTGCACTGAATACCCTTATGTGTGCCTTCTGGAGATGTTGACTTATTTCTGTCTTAGGTCCCGTCTTAGAAGCAGAACCGGAAGCAGAGATTCTTGCGGGAGAGGCTTATGAAGGGGGTGCTCTGAAGCAGAGCCTGTGAGGGAAGCGGGGCAGAAAGAGAGGGAGCCTCAGCCTGGTGCCAAGGGAATCTTGTTCCCCTTGAGGCAAAGGGTCAACCTTTTATTTATTTATTATTATTATGAATTTAATTTTTAATTTTGATATATCATTACTCACTTTGTACAATATTTGATGTCTCCCCTCAGGTGTGGTCCTCAGAACTCTCCCACCACCACGATACCCGTGACCTGTCACATAGTCCCTTGTGCTTTTCTTTCCCCTGTTTTGACCCCTCTTTTTTCCCCTCATCCCTATGAGGGATCTCAGAGATCTATGGTTTGCCTACAAGTTTTTCCTTTTTCCTTTTTTCCAAAATCCCCGGGTTTGGTTTCCCTATATTCCACCTATGAGTGAAACCATCCCATAGTTTTCTTTTTCCTTCGGGCAGCCTTTTAAAACCTTCAGTCACTGGCTTCTGGCCGCCCCCAGGGTGCGATATGACCTCCCAGGTGTTTCAGTCCCTGTCAGTCCACCAGGTCTTCAGGAAAGGGGTTGCTCCAGAGTTCTTCACAGCCAACACTCACAGCAGCTGAGAGTGAGCACTGGCAGGACAGTGGGTGGGGGCACCAGCAGCCCCCAGGTTAAGCTCCTGAAGGCAGAACTGCTGCTTTCCTGTTATCAGTTGACTTCACGAAAGACTGGGCTGGTTTTCATTGCCACCGGCCATGTCTGGGAGCAGCCCTACCCCACCGTACACCAACACTGTGGTCCCCCCGCCTTGGCCATTCTTTTTCATCTTCACCAGCCTAATAAAAGGAAGGTGCCATCTTCTTTTCACTTGAATTTCCTTGATTACCACTGAGCTAGAATATTCTTTTTCGGAGGTTCATGGCAACTCTTCCTTTCATTGTCGTGAACTGTCTGTGAACATCCTTTGATGCTTTTATTTTTAAACCGAGTCAAGTCGCTGTTAGCATCCCTCTGGTTCACTTCCAAAATCCAGCTTGAGAGGGTGTCCTCTCTCATGCGCATCCAGCTCCCCTGCAAAGGAGAAGCAGGGCTGTGTCCCCATGGCTCTGAGGAAGCCATGGCTTCCCCGCTACCCGACCTGACCTCCCGGAGGAGAGCTAACGAAACGATGCCGGCCACTGACAGCCCTCCCCGCACCAGAGCTTCGGGCCGCACCGCTTGCCTTCCTGCTCTCTTCCCTCCAGGCTTTTGAAGACTGTTACCTTGACCAGAAGCCCACAGTGAAGGCCTTGCTGGAGTACACCGACAGGGTGTTCACGTTCGTCTTCGTCTTCGAGATGCTGCTCAAGTGGGTGGCCTACGGCTTCAAAAGTTACTTCACCAACGCCTGGTGCTGGCTGGACTTCCTCATTGTGGATGTGAGTGGTGCCCATGGGGTTTGGGGTCCTCACCTCTGATTGCTGCAACTGGTACAAAGGCAGCTCTGGGCTTAGACCCTGAGGCCTGCTCTGTAGAAAAGCTTAGATGCTGAACGTGGGTTCTGAGCCCAGCCCTGCAGCCCTGGGACTGCTGAGCTCCAGGCAGCCTGTGATGCTGGCACAGTGGTGAGTCCAGCTCCAGGGTCCATCCAGGAAGACCACTTCCTGCTCTCGGCATCCTCCACCCACCGCACAATGTTGCCTGAAGCTCTCCAGGGTCTCAGGACCTTGCTTCTCTGTCAGGGCTTCTGGGCCTAAGAGGCAGAGGACTGCACAGTGCAGAGAAGCTGCGTGCCCGCTGACTCAGTGGTGCTCAGCCCGGCCGCGCTCCGGCATCACCTGGAGGCTGTCTCCCCCAGGGGTAGAGGGAGCGAGCATCTCTAGCATGGGACTCGCTGGAGCGGAGTGGAGTCTAGGCACTGGCACTCTGTAAAAGCTCCTGGGCATGTCTCATTAGCACTGGGAGCCCTGAGCTTGCCCCACTAACTTCTCCACGGTGGCCCTGAAAGTGACCAAGAGGTAATGAGCTCATGTGTCCTGACCCACACTCACCTGGGCTACTAGCCCCCACATTAGGGGTTTACCTTCCACCCATCTGATCTGTGATCCCTCACAGCTGAGAGGAGACCATAACATCCTCCTACCATCCCAAACCAGGAGTGATTTCTTCTTCATCTTAACCACTACAATCCAGGCCATTGCCCACTTGGCTCTGCAAGATGGCTCCCTGCGTCATTTGTTCAGTGCTGCACAGCCCCGCAGCAGGGGAGGCAGTTTGCCTCTGCCTCTCCCACTCCAGCAACCAGCAGCACCAGGGTGCACAGCAGAGGTGTCAGGAAGTGTGTCTGTATTTGGTGCTTGCCTCCTGAAGCTTGATGGGCCAGCCCGAAGCCTATGCCGACCTCCTGTGCGAGCAGGTCCGCCACAGCTGGTCTGTGCCCTCCCTTCTCTTCTTCTCCAATACCCGAGCGCTAGCAGCGTCAGGCCACTGTGCACCGGGGTTCACTGTAAATCTCAGTCGCAGGTAATAATTTTGTGCACATTAAATAATATTCATAAATGAAGGGGAAAGATTTTATCCTGGCTACCCAGCCCTGTTAGGGGCACCGTCACCCCTACATATGTCTCACTAGTTTCAATCCTGACACCCTTAAATTATCACCTATTCATCGCCTCTGCCCTTTGCAGATTGTTCCTTCTGACCATCCCTTCTATATACCCTTCCTTCCACTCACCTTTCATTCACCCTTCCATTTACCTTCCTTCCAAATATCCATTCATCTTCTCCCATTTCTCCTCTCCATCAGTCCTCTCCTTCCATCCACCCATTCTCACTTATCTTTCCCTCTTCTGCCCATCCGTTCAGCCTAACCTTCCTGTCATCCATCTATCCATTGGTTATTAACCCTTCTATCTTTCTATGTTTTCATTCATCCTTCCAACTGTCTAATCATCTAAACTACGCATGCACTTCCATCCAAGCAGCCTTCTATCCATTCATTCTTCCATCTTTCTATTCTTTCTTTAACCACACACATCCTTCTACCCATTTGTCCATATGTTCCATTAGTTCACCTGTTCATCTGTCTAATCAACCTTCCTTCCATTCTCTATTCTCTTATATTCATCTATTCTAACCAACTGTCTTTCTTCCCTTTTATCCATCATTCATTTTACCCAACCATCCATTCCTCTTTCTCATATCCATCCATCCCATCCATCCACTATTCCAAACTTTTGTATTTTCCATTTCTTTCTTCAATCCTTCCTTTTAACTATCTATCCCACCCACCTTTGTATCCTTTCACTCATTCTTCTCTCCAGTCATTCTTCATTCTTCCAGACACCTGTTCTTCCCTCTTCCTTTCCTTCCTTCCATCCATCCCAACATAATCCTATCTTTACTTTTATCAAGTGTTCATTTATAATTACTAAATACATGAAATACTCTAAAAGAGAGAGGAGCCAAGAAATAAAAACTCCTTATTTCCAGGAATTTACACTTAAATCTCCCAGCAGAGGAGACACACACAGAGAAATAAACTTAATACTAGGCGGGACATGGTAAACCGTACTGGAAATAATTAGTCTCTTTGAGACACAGAGACATGAGTCTGCTTGCACTCAAGGGATGGAGTGGGTGTGGAGGCTTCATACAGGAACTGGGATTAGATGTAGGACATAACATGAGCAGGAGCAATGAGGTGCAAAGAGGGTTAGGAGGAGGCCAATTTTAGTTGAAGGGTGACCCTGAGCAAAGGCACAAATACAGGCATGTGTAGGGGATAATAGCTTTATTTGAGTAGAATGTATGTGTGAAATATGACTGGAAAAGTAGGCTGAGGCCATGTAATACAGGCTAAAGAACCTAGAGCTTAACACTGAGGATAATAAAGTACCAGTGACGGGTGGGAGTGTGACACATAATCACATTTGCAGTGGAGAATAGATGGGATGGATGCAATACTGTAGCCCAGAGACCATTTAGGAGGCAAGGGACCTGAGCAGTGGGCTTGGGATGGAGGACCATCACAGGGCAGCTCCTTCCCAGGGGCTGACCAAAAGAGAGCCAGGCAGCTCAATGGCACCTGCTGAGCCTTGCATGGGTGAGGGAAAGGGTTCTTTCTACTCTAGTTCTTCGCTGGTAGAAAAAGTCACCAATTCTATCTTAGCACCCAAAGGGATGCCCCTTCCTTTCTGAAATACATGCGCATCCCCACCTCACTGCCAGGTTACGCTATACCTGAATTTATGCTACCAGTCATGGTGGAGTTGGGGTCTACCAGGATTGGGTCACAATCTTCAGTCAGCTCATACCCATACATATGATGTCTCCTTGGCACCTTCAAAGTTTCTGGGAGATGTGAGCATTTCCTAGTCATTTGTATCTTTTGCAGTCCCAGGTTAAAAAAAAAAAAACAAATTAAAAAACAGAGATCAACAAGGACTCACAGTTCAGCAGTTATGTCTCAGCTGTCTGTCAAGGCTGGGTCTCATGGGTCCCAGACCCTTCTCTCTTACTGAAGAACTATAGGCTGTAAAGACCTTGGAATCTCTGACTTTCTCATCTTGCAAAGGGTTAAAGTACAACCTGGACCAGCTAGGCACTGAGACCCAAGGTCACAAAAACCCAGGGGTCAAGAGGGAACTAGACTCTATCCAGACCAGGACTCTTTGCACCCCACTTCTCTGAGCAAATATACTTGAGACTCACTTTATATTCCTCAGCAGAGATTTTAAGTACAACCCCCATTAAAGGGACATCAGGTCTCCAAGTCTCTGAAAATCGGCCAAAGTTTCAGAGCTGTTGGGATCTGGCTGTGCCCCTTTGAGGAGAAAGGGAAGGCTGGTTTAATGCCCAGGGAGCTTGGCCACCTTCATGCCAGTGATTCAAATAAGTGATGAATGAAGCCCTTAATGAAAGGAAAGGGCCTGGATTGTCTCTCGACCTCTCACAAGGTGGGAGCCCGGACCATGGCTCAGACAGAGGAGCGGTGTGAATGAATTTCTGTCTCCCTTCACCAGGATTTCCTTTCTGGAAGCCCAGGGTGACTCTTTTGCTCTCTGCCTGCACTCAGATCTCACTGACAAGCCTCATAGCGAAGATCCTGCAGTACTCTGACATGGAGTCCATCAAAGCCCTTCGGACCCTCCGTGCGCTGAGGCCACTGAGAGCTCTGTCTCGATTTGAAGGCATGCGGGTAAGACCTGTCGCTAAGCCGCTGCAGTCTGCAGCCTTTGACCTCCTCCCTCCTCCCAGGCTCTCCAGTGACCAGCGCTTCCCATCCCAGAGGAGGGCTCGGGGTCCTCACTTCCCGCCCAGAGGCGTTGTGCGTCAGTGTCCTAAGTCCCCTCTTGCCCATTCGAGTGCCTTTGTAACCCCCTCTCCCCTTTGCACCTTAAATATCACATCTCCCAGGGCTCTCTCCTGCTCTAACTGAAGTGATCCTACTTCATGGTTCCACTGGCATCTCTCACTTTGATCTTCCAGCCCTGCCTTAATTACCAAGTATCTCTAGACCATCCCAGTCATTGAACTTCCTGTGGCAAATGAACTTTAACTCTCCAGTTAATGCAGTGATGTCATCTGCTCAGCTCCTCGGCCACCGCACATTGGAACGTGACTTCTCTCCACCCTAAAGTGGTCACCTGGTCCTGTGGGCTTTTCCCTTTCGTGCATCCCTCCCCTCGTCCATCTCCCCCAACCTCTACCTTCCTGTCACTGTCTTCCTCAGGGTGGAATGCTCACAAGTCTTGCCCACGTCTTGTGGGAAGACAAGGAACTGCTGGTTGTTCTTCCTCCCCTTCCTCACGATTACAAGAATTCCTGGTATGGAAAGTGAAATTGTGTTTTGTTCCTCCACCGTTGACTCAAATAAAACTTCATATCGGGCCTCCCCTGGTGGCGCAGTGGGTTAAGCAATGCACTACGAAGCAGATCGCAGCCACTGCAGCACGAGTTCGATCCCTGCTGCCGGCCAGGGGGGGGACCCACATGGTGCTGCAGACCTCTCCTGCTGTGCCCGCTGCTCCCCTCGGCAGTGTACTTCTGTTGATCTGCCTGTTCTGCTCCCCGCTCTCTATGATGAATCCTCTCACCCCCCCACACCTCTGGCCTGTACCCCAGTGCTTGTGTGCATAAATAAATAAATCTTTAAAAAAAATAAAAAAAATTAAACTTCATATCTCCCCCCAAAAAAGTGAACGTTTCACATCAGCCCATGACTTTCCAAACCCTACCATTGAAATGAACTTCATCAATGTGTTATTGTACTGCACCATCACAACTGAGAGAGTACGATATTTATTTTATCGTATCTTCAGGTTGCTGATTTATAAAGAAGCAAGTTGGTGAATATGGATTTAGGTTTTCACTAATTCTTGAAGCAAAGCAGAACTTGACACTTTCATGTAAATGTGCTTACACTTTTATTTTATGTGTTGTGTGTAAGGAAAGCACAGTTCTAGAAGTCTGTAAGGACCAGTGGGACACTCATACTGCTAAATGAGCACATGTAGACTTAAGAGCTCATCTATCCCTTTAGTCCCAACGGGCTTAGGAAGAAAGTCTTAACCTCTTTCGTCGCCCAGTGTCTCCATCTTCTAAGGCTGCATTAAGTAACCCACACCCTCTGCTTCTTCCAAAGGCCACTGGGCCTTGAAGCAAACCAAGTGCACATAGAAAGAAGTGGGGTCCAGCAAGGGAGGGCTGGAAGTTGTGGGGTTCCAGTCATTTTGCACTTCCCCCCTCAGGTGGTCGTGGATGCCCTGGTGGGCGCCATCCCATCCATCATGAACGTTCTCCTCGTCTGCCTCATCTTCTGGCTCATCTTCAGCATCATGGGCGTGAACCTGTTCGCGGGGAAGTTTTGGAAGTGCATCAACAACACCAATGGGGACTTTGCTCTTGTGCCTTGGTTTATCGTGGATAACAAGTCTGAATGTTCAAATAATAATGACACTGGCAAATTCTTCTGGGTCAACGTGAAGGTCAACTTTGACAATGTTGCCATGGGTTACCTCGCACTTCTGCAGGTGGTGAGTCCTGAGATCAACGCTGTCTCTCCCTTTGGCTGCTGGGTAAAAGGAAGGGTTTGGGTATCTTAGAAGAAGCTCTGTAGATATGTTTCAAGGGGTAACAGTGTGAGCTGAGGTCATTCCCTAGTCCTACAGAATATCCCATGGGACTAGAGGGCCTTACCAGTAAGTGTGACCTTCATGGTGCAGTTAGAGCAACATGGGCTAATCTAATAGGACAGAGGAATGGGAATGCTGTGGGATGGTGTTGGGTGAGGACTTAGCACATAGCACTATTACAAAATAGACATGATGTGGCTACATACTCAGTCTTCTACTGCACATCATCTCCTAGAGGGTAATAAATTGTGCTCCATGTCTATTGTCATATAGAAAATGCTAGTGATGATGGCAGTCAAACATTCATGCATTAATTCATTCACCCCCTGCCTTCATCTGCTAGTTCATTCAGTCCACTGTTCATCCATGTGTTGATGCTATTTTTTATACATCTCGTACCCACAAGTTCCTGCATTCCACCATTTGTTCATAAATGTGTTCAACAAATAATCCCTGAGTAACTACAGTGCACTAGGCACTGTGCTCAACCCCTGTATACACAAACAGTGCTGGATGCAGGGGCCGATGTTCTATGAGAAAAACAGACAAATAAGTAAATCAAAGCACTGATTCCGGTACCGATAGATATGGAGACACTGAATGCTTTCTGCTCTTTGTTTCCAGGCAACCTTCAAAGGCTGGATGGACATCATGTATGCAGCTGTCGACTCCCGAGATGTGAGTCTCAGCCCACCATGCCCACTGCCTTCCCCTCTGCACAGCCCACCCACAGCAGTCTATGTGAAGTGGCATGATGGTGGGCCATTGTCCTGGTACTGGGAGAGGCGATCAGCCAGCAGCCTGGCACTCTCCCTCCCAAAGCAGCATCCAGTTGGCCCTCTGTTGGATATTAACCCCCCCCTATTCTCTTCCCCTTCCCTACCTACTCCCCAGATCTCTCAAGCTCTTCCTCTGATCACCACTGAGAAAGGGTGCATCAGCTAAAGGACCCTGCATGGGAACTCCCTGTGCAGAGGCTAGAACGAAGGAGTATATGAAGGAATGGGATGGAACTTCAGGTCGATCATGGCTGTCAGGTGGAAGAGATGGTAGCTGTTGGGGAAAGACCCTCTCTCTTGCTGTGGTAGACACTGTCAAGGCCCTGCCCCATCTCCCCCCAGCCCACCTCTGAGTTCACTGCCACGCTGAGCTTCTTATTCTCTGTCTGACACTTGAATTTCTTTCACTGCTGTGGAGCTTACTCAGCAGCCCCCCTCCCCTCGCAGGGGACTTAATGGCCACAGGGGCCACCCTCAGAGATGAGTCTCAGGAGTCTGTAGATAAAGGCTCCAGCACTGGGGCACTGGGTGCCACAGTGATGGCCTCTTAACAACATCACCTTCGTTCATCTTTCTTCTGCTTCTGCTTCCCCTCCCCCACCTTCATTCCTGCTTCCTGGGATCACCTTTCAAATAAGCGACCTACACCCAGGGTTATGTCTCAGGGCAGGCTTTTAGGGTGAACCCAAATTAAGACACCCACCCTCCTCCCTGTGTGCCTCATTTTCTGGTCACAGGTGGACTTGCAGCCCAAGTGGGAGGACAACGTGTACATGTACTTGTACTTCGTCATCTTCATTATTTTCGGCGGCTTCTTCACACTGAACCTCTTTGTTGGGGTCATCATCGACAACTTCAATCAGCAGAAAAAAAAGATAAGTGGGGCCGGGTATTCCTGCAGTAATGATGACTCATATTGCCTTGCCCTCACTGCCTGACTAAAGCCAGCACCCTCACAGAGCTCCATGCCTGACTGCACCCAGTCTTGACCTTTCATACAAACACCCACCTTCACCTCTGATTGCAATCCTGGTGTCTGAAGTTGATTCCTCTTCCCCAGAGTGACAGTCTCCTCAGGTGTGTTGGGTGTCAAGCAGGTGACCCTTTGGGAAGCGGCAACAGAGAAAGAGAGGCCATATATTTGCTGTTGATGTCTGGGGCCCTGACCCCACAGCCTTAAGTAGGGCAGCTTAAGAAGGGCTAAGAACCCAGAGTAGTAGAATCCAGGTCTCCTTGGGATAGGGAAGAAGGCCCTTTCGGAGAAGAGAGAAGGTTGAGATGTCCTTCGCCTCTAGCATGCTCTGATTTGATTCTCCTCAGGGGATCCTGGTGTTTTAATAACAATAGTCTGTTGTCCAATTCTGCACTTAGGGGGCCAGGACATCTTCATGACAGAGGAGCAGAAGAAGTACTACAATGCCATGAAGAAGCTGGGCTCCAAGAAGCCCCAGAAGCCCATCCCGCGCCCCCTGGTGAGCCCAAGCTCCCCTCAACAGGGCATGCCTGGAAAGCCGACCCAACAGCCTATGCCTGTGTGGACCAGGGACCTGGCCAGCACTCCCCGTGGCAGAGGAGATCTGGGTTGGTGTGGGGAGTGAGAGTTCCAGGCTGAAGAAATAAGGGGTGAAAAAGAAGAAGCTCTGGTCTTCTGGCATGAACATGGAGAGACTGTTTAAGGAAATACCAGCACAGGCTTGGGGGCAGATTAGGCTCAGTGATAGGAAGGTAGCTGGAGGCATAGTACAAAGTGTTTGTGTGACTGTGCATCCTGACCTAGGTTGCTATGGAGGCTGGATATCCAGCCTTACCTAGGACCCACACAAGGTCTATCAGTAAACAGAGAGGCAATGGCCTAAATCCCAACCCCCTCCAGTCTTGGGTTCAGTCATGGTCTTGATAAGGTGGCACAATAGGAAAAAAAAAATCCTACTCTAGAGTCTAGGACTGATCAAAACTTAAGAGTCAAGCTCCACCTTGACTCTTAGTTTACCAAGGCCCTAAGACACATGCCCTCTCAGCCCACCACTGAATACAGTGAACCATACACCATGCCACCTAAGTTCTCAGCCTTCCGCCACAAGATGGAAACAGACCTCTGGTTGGTCCTTGTGGGAGTGGATGAGCAGGTTGGAAATGTTACCAGGTTAGAAATGTGCAGCTAAACCTGTTCAGCAAATGTCAGCTCTAGTGAATGGAATTAGTATTTTGTGCCTTTACATAACCTTTCTGTGGTTGGGATGCAACATTTATGAAGATAACTGCAGGTACAGTCCCATGGCACAGTCCCATTAGCCCTTCCCCACATAAGGCCAAAGCCTCAGGACCTTCAACAAAGGAGCAGGCCTTTCCCTAAATGACTCAGGAGACATACATTCTATCAGCCAATGCATTAGGACCTCTAAATCAAGGCATGGGTTTTGCATAAGTCACTAAAATTTTCATGAGCACAGATTCTTGAAAACATTTATAGGAGAAAAAATGTTATGACTTTTGACACGTTTTACTTGCAAGTAGTGGTCATAAATGCACTGCTATTCTCAACAGTGATAAGCATTTCAGGGAGGATAAGATGGTCAGATTTCTGGAGGAGCAGCGGTTTCCTTCCAAATCTTCCATAAGATCCAGATACCTGGGGTCGAGTGAGCCTGATGGAAAGTCCCTATGGCTCAGAGAGCATCCCTCTGTCAACCTGTCCAGTAGGCAAGGACAGGCTCAAAATTAAATTAAAAGATGTGGGTAAAAGCCAGGGCACAGCCCATCGAGTCAGGGGGCTATAGGAGAAAGATCCTAGGACTTATTGAGAAACAAGCAGTTAGATCCCTGATGGTCACTATTAGGGCCGCAACTGATATTGAATCCACATTTGAAGAAGACACCAGGGATTTCGATGTGAGGCCAAATCAAGGTGCTTTTTGGTACCTACCCTTCCATACTGTTCAACCACTCTATAACATCTCAGCTTCTTCCCTTCCCATCAGCCAATCCCACAGCCACCATAACTTCCTCCTCTCAGGGAAGGCAATTTCCTTGGGACAGGGTGAGCTGTAATTCAAAGGGACATTATGTTAATACAGGATAGGATATAATATTGGAATTCCAGAACTACACGAGGAGTAGAAGTCAATGATTGGGCAGAAAGACCAATGACAGTCATAATTTTTCCTAATTAATTTCCTAACAAGATCTTCCCAGGTTGGCCCTGGGGGAGGTCTTGCATGGTGTGATGTCATACCCCCTGTGTTCCTGAGATTCAGCAGGAATTGTGTGCCTGAGGTTTGCAATGGGTAGGGGGTGGTTACTTACCAGCTATCACACTAGACTAACCTCAGTGGAGGAACATAGCTCCCTCGTTAATATTCTGATCCAAGAATGGCAAATACTCTTTTGCTCCTTGCCCTTAGCTTAGTTGGGACACTTTGACAAGACTGAAGCCTGAGGGAGACTGAAAAGGAAGTATCAGAGTGCAAGCAGCACCTGCAGGTGACTGCCCTCCCTGGCCCATAGACCCGCGCCTTCCTAGCTCCTGGCTGGTGTCCACATGGCCCTTCCTAGCTCCTGGCCAGCACCCATGTGGCAGGCAACAACTTGGCACCCACCACCCAGTGACACAAGTCTGATCATCTTGGCTCCTCAAAGTCCAGAGTCGAGAAAAACCCAAGGGAAAACAAAGACTCCTACTCCCATCTAAGACTCACCTCTGCAGGCCCTCTTTCCTAGCTGCTAAATTATTGGTGCCAGCGTGCTAGCCTTCATCCCTTAGGAGTCTCAGTAGGCCACGCTGATCAGATAAACAGAGCTCTGGGAATTCTGCCCCACAGGTACTTGGGTGCCGTTTCGTGGCAGGGCCAACCTGAGACCGTGTCGGAACACATATGCTACTTCTTGAGGCTGGTGAAACCCAAGTTCTAGATCTTATGCTTCATCCATAAGGCTGACACCTTCACAAGACTGAGAAGTTTTATTCTATAACATTCCCTGCCACAGAAATCACTGAAAGCAGGTTTCACATACTTGACTTTATAGGATAATAATAGGCTTGAGAATATCACATCATCAGTCACCCACTTCATCATCTCTGAGAGCACTGAGGGCTGCAAAGGATTGATCCCTGGCCACAGGCTAAGCCAGGAGCAGCAAGCCAGCTGCTCCATCCCCCAGCATCTGAATATTCACAGCCAACTCAATGCCCAGAACTTAGCAATGTTGTTGCCGGCTCCAGTTAATCAGAAGTCACGTGACCACAAATGGGTCTCTGTTTATTTCACCATTTTCAGTGATGAAATGGGATCCCCCTTCCACTCAGAAAAGACATGAGCCAGCAGTTCTGCCCAGACCCAGACCGTGTGAGTCTGAATATTTGCTTTAACCTCACAGAGGAGCATCCCACTCCTGCCATGAAGCAAAAAGCAGCCTCTGTATAGCCCTTCTCTCCTCTGCAGCTGCTGGGACTGATTCTTCTCCTCTGCCTCACAGCCACTCATGTACATGGTCGGTATACATTCAGCAAGTTCCTGTTATGCAGAATTAAGTTTACTCAGACCTGCAGCAGTGCTTTCATAATTTTATTTAAATATAAATAGGCACCCATTTACTCATCTACTTACTGAGCATTGATGGTATTTGTGGTACTATGTACACACTGGGCATAGAGCAGTGAGCAAGAGGTACCAAGTGCCTGCCCTCACAGAGACTGCTGTCCAGCACCACAGAAACACAATTAGCAAAAATCATGGACTTGAGACGATGACAAGCGAGAAAGAATGGGTTGAGGAGCAAAAGCTGCCTAGGACTAAACCTTGAGGAGATCTAACATTTAAAGGTTGGGTAAAGAAGAGTGAAGAAAGGGCCAGAAAGGCAAGTTAAGAGCCAGGAAAGCAAGTCATGATGGGGAACAAGAAAGGAGAGCATCAAGGTGAAGCCTCACAGAGGTCATTCATGATCTTCATAAGAACCATTTCAGTGGCAGGATGGAACAGAAACTATGTTGGAGTAGGTCAAAACAGTGATTGCACACAACTCTTTCAAGAAATTTAGCTGCGAAAGGGGGGAGAAAGGACAGTAGCTGGAGGGAAGTAGGAGGTGGTTCAGGGAGATTGTTCTTTAAGTTAGGGAAAACTAGGTCATTAGAGAGATTTAGCTCAGGACCTGAGAGATAATAGCCTAGAGTGGCCAAGTGTGGCCAAGAGCTCCACTCATCAGTAATGAAGCAGAGGGACCACGAGGTTGGTAAGTGGCAGCAATGAAGAAGGTAAAGACAGCGAGCTAGGTAACACAGCATCAAAGAGGAAGGATTTTACAAGACATGGGTGAATCAAAGTTTGGAAGTGATGGTAGGGAATAAGAAGGGCTTCAAATCTACCCCTAGCTATGGGAAGTTCTACCAGGAACTTTTTTAAAACACCATTAAAAATCCAAATACAAATGATCTCTTAATTATTCAGGCTACTCTGCCTGCCTCCAAGAACCAAACAATCAAGACCTGACCATAAGGTCTTGAATATATCTCTGCAGCCCCAGGAATAGAGAGGACATTTGCAGGATAAGCTGCACCAGTACTTTTAACTTTACCCTGGCATCAAATATTTTTTAAGAAGTTCTTGAACTCTTGGTCTATTCAAGGCACTTGAGGGACACAAAGTTAAAAAAGACATGGCCTCTGCCCTCAGGGGGCATATTGTCCGGTAGTAAAGAAGAAACCCAAACATAAAATGCTAAGACTCAAGACGGAAAGACTGTGGGAAGCCAAAGGAGATGTGGTGTGATGTGATGAAGGAAAAGTCTCTGGAGGAAGTGGAGCTTAAACAGAGAGCTTAAAGATCATTCAAAATCTATTGGGGTTTAGATAGCCAAGATGCAGGACTGGAAGGGCATTGAAAATAGAAAGGAGAGCAGAGACAGGACACTGGTGACTTTAAGGAGCTAAGGAGGCAATGAGGAGGTGAGGCAGAATCGACTAAGAGTGATTTTGGAAGGGGTAAGGTCAGGACGTGCCTTCTGCTTGAATGTGGAGTGTGAGGAAGACGAAAGAGACAGACTTTAAAAAAAAGTATCTGTAGGGAACACAGCCCCTCCAGATACCTGGTTTATACAGGCCTGAGGACTCTGATGCTATCATCTCTTGTTTTCTCAGAACAAGTACCAGGGCTTCATCTTTGACATAGTGACCAGACAAGCTTTCGACATCGTTATCATGGTTCTCATTTGCCTCAACATGGTCACCATGATGGTGGAGACTGATGTGCAGAGTGAAGAAAAAACAAAAGTCCTTAACAGAATCAACCAGTTCTTTGTGGCCGTCTTCACAGCCGAGTGTGTCCTGAAGATGTTCGCCTTGAGGCAGTACTACTTCACAAACGGCTGGAACGTGTTTGACTTCATTGTCGTGATCCTCTCCATTGGGAGTAAGTGACCTTGCAACTGGGGAGGTCCAGTTCTGCTTGGCATTGTTTTGACTTCTCAAAACCAAGGGAACAACCATAAATCTTCTTAAACACATGTTATGTATTAGTGGAGCCCCATATTTCCTGCCTTCCAAGAGTGGCAGGTTTCAATACTCCTATACCACTCAGTGAGGTCCTTGCTGTTGCAAAGTGTTTTCAGGCACCTACTGTGTGCACAGTATCACCAAAACTTTGGGTCTGAGAAGGTGCAATCACTCCCCCACAGAACTTAAGATGATAGAGCTGGCCCAGTGGGCCTGGTCTTCTAAGCAGAGGGTAAGGGGTGCATTGTGAGATAAATCATAAGATACTTTCTGGAAACAGTGCGAAAAGCCTAGGAAGAAACTATTCAAAGGAGATCCGTGAGTTAAGGGTCAATAATAAAATCTCCATACTGTCCACTTTGAGAATACAAGTGATAGAGAAGTCAAGGGGTATACGCCAAGAGATGGAAGCTGTCATGGCCTAGTATGGGTGTGGTCTAATGGTAGACCTGGTGTCTGCGGATCAGCGGCGTTCAGAGGAAATGAATAGACTCAGAGGCTATAGTGGAAATGGGGCTACCATAGTCGAGTGTTTGCTGGGTTCTGAGCACTGGGTTGGGCTGCATGGATCTTCTCAGTAGTCCTGTGAAGGAGTGTTCCTCGCTTCATACTTTCCAAATTAAGTCTCAGGGATTAAGGAAGCTATGCAAGGCCATCCAGTTTGTAAGGGAAAAGAAGGAGCTGAATTTAGACCAGGCTAGTGTTCTCCAGCTCAACTAGCTACCTCCCACCAACACACTGGACTTCTCCTTGGTCTTCTGTGGTTTAGCCAAAGTTTGGCTCAATAAAGGCCAAATCCCAGTGCACCGGCTTTGCTTTGCATTATAAATATATCCTGACCTGTTATATGATGACCTGCTTGCTTTTCACGTCAGGGCATAGTTATAGACTTAATTTGCCATTGATTTACCATCAAGAGCTAATAGCATCTAAACACAAGTCGGCAGCACTTAATCAATCACTCCACCCTGATGCTGAAACCCGATCGTGGACTGAGTTTGTTTGGTGGGTTTAAATTCATTTTTGTTTTGTTTTATTTTCCTGCTGCTGCTGGTGTGTTTGTTTGTTTGTTTGTGGGCAGTTTGTTTTGTTTGTCTGCCTTCCAGAAGGAGAGAATCTAAAGGCCATTTTGATGCTCTATAAGAGAAGAGAGCTTGCTTTCGTGACTTCTCGTATCAGTGCTCTAGAAATAAAATACGCTCAACATACTCAACTTCTCGATGAACATATTTTCTCTACCAGCTCCTATACAGCAACTCAGGGGAGAAGTCACCCGCTGAGATAGCTAGAAAGTAGAAGAACCCACCTGTCCATCCTTTGTCCTCGCTCCCCTCTTTCCTCCCACCAGTGAGGCGTGTATTGAGAATCTAATTGTTACAAGTATAAAGGCTTATTCTCCTTGAAGTAGACTGGTTGACTGGTATGATCTTAATAAATAAGGACACATAATGTACCCCCTACAGTAAAAAATGTTCCAGTTAAATTTAAGAGAGGAACTTTCATAAAGATTTTGTAATCCAAAATTGTAATTATTTCCTAAGTTTCCTCCCATTTTCTTCCTCCTCCCAACACAATACTGTGACCACCCATATTCATATGACAAAAGGCAAGAAGGGCCAGAGAGCCAAGGGTCTGCTGGCAAGCAGTGCTCACCACCACACTCCACACCACTGCCCCTGTGAGCCCCAACTTACCTGATCTCCAGTGGTCCCAACAGGCCTCCACGGGTGACTGCGACCAAGCTCCACAAATCCTCAAGTTAGATATCCTAGGGGAAACCTAAACATTCTTCATCTCTCTTGTTCATAGTTGGGCTGGAGGGCTGTAACTGGCCCTAAACAAACCCATCTCCAGGCCCTAACATTGAGTTCAAACGCAGCTTGAAATGAAAGAAACAAATAGAAGCCATTATGCAGACAGCTGGCCATTCAAAGCTGTTCTGCTTTAGCTGTCAGCAAGTTGCCCAACTCCTCAGCCCCCCGTATAATTAATACCAGGCTCTGTACAATTATCCACAGGACCATGTGCCAGGAACTGAGTCAATCTTCACAGTAGGAGATAGGGAGATGAATCACAGGGGGTCCTGGCCTTCACAGAGCACAGGACTGAGATGGAGGAAAAGGCACAACCCAAATGCTGAATTCTCAGGGAAGAGCAGGGGCTGTGTGGCAGAAGGAAACAGACAAGGCCTGTGCACACGTGGGCTGTGGCACGGTCACTTCCACCTGCACTGGACAGCAGGAGGTAGGGTTTTAACCATGGAGGCTGACCAAGAAGAAAATAGTCCAGGTGGAAGGCAAGATAAGAACATCGTGGCAAGGGTGAGATTTACTCAAAGGGGAAAGGATTTATGCCGTTAATGCTTACTGAGCCCCTGTTTTGTGCCAACTACCCTGCCTGCGCAGAGGGCCTCGGGCCCTTGAACACAGATGCTCACGTAGAGGTTCATACGCAGCAGAGACGAGGGAGTGTGATCACAGCCAACTTGTCAGGGCTCGTGGTTGCAAGCTCTAATTAGATCATTTCCCCTCTTTTTAGGCCTGGTGTTTTCTGCAATTCTTAAGTCGCTTGAAAAATACTTCTCCCCAACGCTCTTCAGAGTCATCCGCCTGGCCCGCATCGGTCGCATCCTCAGGCTGATCCGAGCAGCCAAGGGCATCCGCACGCTGCTCTTTGCCCTCATGATGTCCCTGCCGGCGCTCTTCAACATCGGGCTGCTGCTCTTCCTCGTCATGTTCATCTACTCCATCTTCGGCATGGCCAACTTCGCCTACGTCAAGTGGGAGGCTGGCATCGACGACATGTTCAACTTCCAGACCTTCGCCAACAGCATGCTGTGTCTCTTCCAGATCACCACGTCGGCTGGCTGGGATGGCCTCCTCAGCCCCATCCTCAACACGGGGCCCCCTTATTGTGACCCCAATTTGCCCAACAGCACTAGCACCAAAGGGAACTGTGGGAACCCAGCTGTGGGCATCCTCTTCTTCACCACCTACATCATCATCTCCTTCCTCATCGTGGTCAACATGTACATCGCAGTGATTCTGGAGAACTTCAATGTGGCCACAGAGGAGAGCACTGAACCGCTGAGTGAGGATGATTTTGATATGTTCTATGAGACCTGGGAGAAGTTTGACCCAGAAGCCACCCAATTTATTACCTTTTCTGCCCTTTCAGACTTTGCAGACACCCTCACGGGTCCCCTACGTATCCCAAAACCCAACCGGAATATTTTGATCCAGATGGACCTGCCCTTGGTCCCTGGAGATAAGATTCACTGTTTGGACATCCTTTTTGCCTTCACCAAGAATGTTCTGGGAGAATCTGGGGAGCTGGATTCTCTGAAGGCAAATATGGAGGAGAAGTTTATGGCCACTAATCTTTCCAAGGCATCCTATGAGCCAATAGCAACCACGCTTCGATGGAAACAGGAAGACGTTTCAGCCACTGTCATTCAAAAAGCCTATCGGAGCTACGTGCTGCACCGCTCCATAATAGCCTCCACCACCCCAGGCATTCCCAGGGCTGAGGAGGAGGCCAAATCGCCCACGGATGAAGGATTTGTTGCATTTATGGCAAGTGAAAATGGTGTGCTCCCAGGAAAGTCTGCAACTGCTTCTGCTACATCCTTCCCCCCCTCTTATGACAGTGTCACGAGAGGCCTTAGTAATCAAGCCAACATGAGCACCTCTAGCTCGATGCAGGACCAGGCTGAAGATACCCATAAGAAAGCAGCTACCCCTGGGTCCCAGTGAGGACATTTCAGCATGGACATGTCCAGTTTCAACATGACCTCTACTCCATAGTAACTTTCCCACTACAGGTGGCAGCCAGCTACCACCCCATCAATGCATGTCGCTGGTCACAATGGAGCTGGGCAGGCAGCATCACTGGTGCCCTCCTTTGGTGAAGCCCCACACACTAACAGGAGTCAGAAGCCAAGGGTATCTCCACTGTGACTTCCCTTTTGCATTTCAGTATCGGTTGACAGGTCCCCTTACCTCCAGAAAATGTCCCTGGTCCTTTCATTTTGACCTTGACCAGAGCTTACATTTACCAAGATGAACTTCTCAGCACTAGACTTTCCAAAGATATACAGCAAGAATGTTGCTAAAGGGTCAAGGTAGTCCTTTGTGCAATGCCATGTAGAGGCTGGCAGTGTTACTTAGGATTTTGCATGACTGCATGTTGAGAGCTGCCAGACAATTGCTCCATTCTGGGGTCACGCCTGTGGTCTGTGTCATGCAAGACCTTTGAGGTAGTCATTAAAATTAATATTTTTAAAGTTATAGCAAGACCAATGTTATATCTTAAAGCTTCATCTTTTAAAATTATGTGATTTTAACATATATTACAAATCATTTCTTTACTTTCAGGATTCCTGATATTTTGAAGTTTGAGCTTGAGGCTGAGTGGGGCAGGGACGAGTACTGTCTTGGAGCTTGTTCTAATCCTAAATCCTACTGATTGACTAACTGACCTTGGCCAAGCTCTTTCCCCTCTGAACCTTGGTGTCCCTACTTGTAAAATTGTGGGGGAGCAGGAAGATGGGGGACACAGATATACTCTCTATAGCCCTTGCATTTCTTATTGTAGAACTCAGTGGTGCCTTGTCCTAGTTTAGAGGAGGGCTGTTCTCTCCCTTCTGAAGCTGCAATGGCCACACCTTTTTTCTGTGCAGCTAGAGACAGCTTTTGGGTACATTCCAGATCCTTCTGCACAGCTCATAATCTTTAAGGGCAAAGGTTTTCACATTTACCTTTGGACCAAGACTCTAAAATTAATATAATCAAAGGAAAAGGGATATTTTGAAAAAGATATTTTGAAAGATAGAAGTTATGAAAAATGTTTGATTTAATTCATCCTACAATTGTTATTAAGTAACTATTTTATGATAGGCATTGCTGTAAGCCCAAGAGATAATGAGAGTTAAGACCCCAGGGGTTAATTGGATTTATGTAATGAATGAAATAAGGGTTGTCAGGCATGTGGCAGGTCTTACGATGAGGGAGTTTGTATGACAACACAGTTTGTATGACATATTTGATCAGCTATAGTACAACCCTAATGTCTGTCATGATCTTCTATTAACTCTTGGGACAGTCACACTATCAGGTGATCAGGTGAGTTTGTTGATACCTATTTGATCATTTTGTAAGATTCTCCATTTATATAATTATAAAGCACAAAGGCTAGTCCACCTTCTATGCTTCATGATACAGACTTTCTTGGGTCCTACTCTCCTTCCTCTGTCACTGCTGACTCATCAGAGGTCAATGAGTCTTTCAAGAAACTTGTTGGGGGTTGCTGATGCCCACAAATGTAGATAACAAGACATGATGGAATTTCTGAGGGCACAGGCTGCCCCAGTACAAGTCAGCTGTTCTCTGGATGCCTGGTTTGTGTCTCAAAGATGAGTTAGACAAAATGACTTTTCCTTTCTAGTCCCACTGAAGCAGATATTGACTGCACAGCTTCTTCAACATCTAAATCCCACTTATTCAATGAAAATGCCATCTGAGAGAAAGCCAGCGCAAGTGTTTATAGGACAGCTGGGTGGAGAGAGAATTTTAGGGGACTGGTTTATCATTAACAGAGTGAAAAGGCAAACTATAGAGTGGACGCTAATAGTTAAAGTACTTTTACACTATTATCTGTAAGAAACAAATATACCCAAACATCAGACTAGTTTTATGAGGTAGATGATATTCCAAAGATTTTATATTTTCTCATTGTTTTGAATTGAATTGTATCTCCCTAAAGAGATATACTGAAGTCCTAATCACGGCCAGATCACTGTGAATGTGATCTTACTTGGAAATAGAGCTCTGATATGCTTAAGACAAAGGTAAAGTCTCTTTCCTAAGTCCTGGTGATGTAAAATTAGTAAGGCAAATCCTCAACCTGCAGCTGAGCCTGACTGAAGGCTTAAAAAGATGAAATTCCTGGGTTTCTAATAGTGATAGGTTAGGTTATTTGGATCATCCTTCCCTTTGAAAGCCATGAAAATACTGGCTAAATACCAGGCAGTATTGACATGAAAATTGGGAAGATGTGAGTAGGATAAGAATTCTAAAGCTTTATTTTTATTAAGGAGAAAAGGAAAAGTTTTTATTATTATAAAAGTTTAGTAGGTTAAGAATGTATGACTTAATTACTTGTATTGCCACTAACAGAAACAGTATATAATTCCCAAACTAGGCCAGAGGGAAAAAGTGCTAAGAAATAATTAGGCAATCAAAAAAGAAAGGTAAAAACGGGGATGAAAGTGAACTATACAAAAGAAGAACAAGTAGAAAAGAGTAATGTAGTATATTTGAACATAAATATCTCAGCAATTATATTAAATATAAGTTTACTAAATCTAAAAAATAAAGATTGTCAGGCAGAATTTTTAAATTCAAATGAAAGATATGTATAGAGACAAGCCTACAACTTAAGTTTATGAAAATAGGTAAAAAATGAAAGAACAGAAAAAGACATACCATATAGATCAAGCAGTTACAAAAGATGTGTTCTTTTCAAGTGCTTACAGAATATTTCCAAAAATAGTTCCTATACCCAATCATAAAAAAAATTTCAAAAAGTTTTCAAGGGATTAAAAGCATACAATATATGTTTTCAGAGCACAATAAAATTTAGCTGAGAATCAGTAACAAGAAGTAACAGACCAAAGCATACACAGACACTTGTAGATGACAAAGATGCATAGCACAGCGGTGAAGAGAAGATGACATTGTGACATATGGTGCCGGACAATTGTGTTTTCATAACAGAAAGAAATTAAATGGAACTCCCTCCCTAAAACCATACTTTAATGTCAATTCCAAAAGTGAAAGGCAATTCTAAATGTGAAAGGCAAATCTAAAAGCCTTTAGAGTATAATTGAGGAAAGTATAAGACCATGAAATAGACTGATAATTTTGCTATATTAAAATTTAGGATATCAGTTCATTGAAATATCTCATTAATAGAGTTAAAAGGTAAACTATAGAGTAAAAGCAAAATTTTAAAGCATTTACATCCAATGAAAGTCCAAATAAATATTCCAAGGAGATCTTTATTAACTTCTACAAATCAAAACAAAGTAGAGGGCACAGTAGAAAAAAATGGCATGAGAATTGAACAGGCACTTTGCAAAAGTGGAAACATGAATAACCAATCAACATACAAAATGCAAAAACCTAAGTGAAATGCAAATTAAAACCATAGTCTAAGAACACTACACACCTATCAGATCCACGAAGCCTTTAGGGCCTAACAAATACCAGTGTTGGCAAAATGTAGAGTGATAGCATCTCCTGCACTGCTGGAGAATGCAGATAGGCACAACTGCTTTGGAAAACAGTCTAACTTTTCTAGAAGAGTTAAAGACACAAACACTCATGACTCAAGTTTTCTACTCCTAGATGTGAAGTCTAGAGAAATCTGTGCACAGGCTAGTAGACATGTACAAGATTTCTTATCAACTTTATTCATAACAGACCCAAACTAGAAGCAACCCAACAAATATCAGCAGTAGAATACAAAAATATGTGCTGTTACTTTTTTTTTTAATTGAGGTAACATTAGTTTACAACTATGTAGGTTTCAGGGGTACTTACGTTTCTCACCTCAGCAACTACATTTCACCACCACCACCAAATGCCCAGTCATCATCCACCACCAAGCTATGCCTTCTCCCTTCTCCCTTCTGGTAACCGTTTTGTTGTCAGAGTCAAAGGGTTTGTTTTTGTTGTATTTGATTGCTTTTGCTTTTCTTCGTATTCCACAATGAGTGAAATCATAGGTATTTGTCTTTCTCCTTCTGATTTATTTTTTTTTAGCATATCCCTCAAAGTCCATCCATGTTACCAAAAAAGTTTCACTTTATGTGACTAAGTAGTATTTTATTATGTGTGTGTATATATGTATATCATATCATCTTAATCTACTTATCCATTGTCAGGCACTGGGGTTGTTTTCATAATTTGGCACACCTGTATGAATATAGGTGTGCATATATCTTTTTTAATTAGTGTTTTCATATTCTTTGGGTAAATACCCAGAAGTAGGATTACTGGATCATATGGTAGTTTTATTTCTAATATTTTGAGGAGCTTCCATACTGTTTTCCAAAGTGGAAAACTTCAGAAATTTACATCCTCATATGGTATATTTTTTAGTGAAATTTTATACAGTAATGAGAATGGATGTGATACAGCCTCATACATGTCTAAAGATGAGTCTTAGAAAGATAATATTAAGTGAAAGAAGTCAGATACAAAACAATATATACTACATGATTACATGAGTTTTGAAAAAGGCAAAGTTAAATGAATTACTAAGGAACGCATGAATTGGTTATGATCACCAGGATAAAGGTATCAGCAGGGAAGAGGCACTTGTGTCTGGGTCTATGGCAGTGTTGTAACTCCTCACTAAGGCAGTTCTCTGTATGAGTGTTGTCTTTATAACTAAGTGTTAAGTGCACCATATACGTCGAATGCACTTTTCAGTATGTTGCACATCACAATCTTTAAAAATTTCAATGACTTAGTTTCAATTCTCCTCTTTTGCAGAAGTAGTTACTATTTGTCACTCTGAATTGTGCCTTGGCATTTATATCTTGGACTTGGATTATCTGAGCTAAGTTGGAAAAGGAGGAGTAGAAGTTGAATGCAGGTAACTGAAAACGGAATTCTGAAGAAAGGGTATAACAACTGCAAAAGGCACAGTGGGTAGCCAGTAGGCAAAGAGTTTGAGAAAATGTAATCCAACTATTGTAAAGCAAGCTTGGCAGGGAGGGGGGAGTGAGTAGAATGTGATCACAAAGGGGACAAAGTTTGTGTCCCTCTGGCTTCCTTTGGATGGTGTCATGGTGCTAACTAAACATTTAGCAGCCTGCCTGGCACACGACCCAAACAGCACTGGTCACATTGCCCTCAGCAGGCTGCTAGTGCTCCTCGCTGGGCTGGGCACTAACCCTTTAGTTACTGGATTGTGGGGAAATCAAGAGGAATGTACCAAAAGAGAGATTAGAGGGTCAGGAAGCTGGGGAACCCTTGAGGCAACAGCTCTTTACCAATCAGTACAGAAACATTTCATTCTATCTCTACATACTCATCTGGTACTAGTCCAGACTGCAAGTGATCGAAATCCAACCTAAATTCTTTTATGGGGAAAAGGAGAGAAAATGCTTTCACCTATTAAACAGGAGCACGGAGATGCTGTTGGAGTCAGGCTCAGCTGAATTCAAGAGCTCAAATGATGCCATCGGGATCCCATCTCCCTGCTGGCTCTGCTTTCTCTGAATTGGCTCCATTCTCAGGCAGGCTCGCTCAGTGTGATAAAGATTACACTGCAAATGCTCTACATCTGTGATCTCAGAAGGCAAACATGACTCTTTCCCAACAATTCCAGCCACGTTCCCAAGGAGGCCCGCCACAGACCCATGTCATATTCTGTTTCCGAAGTAACAGATCATGCAGTACTGGCCTCTCCGAGACCAGGGTTCACCCTGAGAGCCGGAACTAAGCTGAGAGCAGTCCCCAGATAGAAAAGTCCTGTGATCGCAAGAAGAGGGGACACATCATAAGAAGAGGCTTATAACTGCCCACTCCCCCACAGCCCTCCACCGCCCGATAGCCACACACATTCTTCTTTCCAGACGTACATTATCAAAACTTCCTAACGTAGCTGGCCCTACAAGGGGCCATAAAACTGCACTCCCCACCCAATTCCCAAGCTCTTCCAGTTGGAGTAATGTCACCTTTGCCCTACAAGGGGTGCAGAGAGGCTATTTTGGAGGAAGTGTGGGGGTATTTGGGGTCATGGTAAGGTAGCAGGCTTCTTCCAGTTTCCATTCTCACCTTATCTACGCATTCCCAATCATTGATATGCTGATAAACATTTAACAATAAGCTCTTCATGAGGGGAAAAAAATCCCTGATTTCTTTTGTTTGTTTTGTTTTTGTTTTTTTCTGATTTATCTGGTGTAAATCATCCCCCATGGCCTAATGTACATCCCTGAAGGCAGAATTGGGAAGAAATGAGCACACTTGACTTGAACCAATGTGAGCAGCCTCCACACACCACTGTTTCCAGCCCCTACCTTTTCTCCATCAATATTAGCTGGGGACAGAAGTTTTATTTTTTTCCCCCAGCTTTCTAGTCATAATACTATAAGATTGCAGGTTCCTGATCATAGAAACAGCCTCCCTTTTCTGTTTTCATATGGGTCAATTTTGGCAAAGTTTGTCTTTCTTTGTGTGACTTTATTAAACCTGCAAGAAGTAGCGCACACCTTTCCAAATCCTAGAGTTTTTCTATCAAGGTCCTTAAACTCCTGCTGCAAGAGGCAGGTGTCTGAGCCTCAGGCACAGCGGGCTACAACTAAAGCATAATAGAAATTTCCAGGTTCAGGTCTGGGGATGGAAGAATGTCAGGGTCTTACTCCACCTCAACTTGGCCAAAGCCACACTTCAAGGTCTATTAATAGTAACATCCATTACCAGGTATCAATTTCAATGTCAGTCAGAGTTGGTTACAAGCAATCAGAAACCAATTTCAACAATACAAAAGACTTTAGTGGAAGGCAGTGGGGAAGCACAGACTAGAAGCAAATCAGCGAGGCAGCAGCCAAAGCTGGGTAGGTGCCTCGGCCACAGGTTCCCAGATAAGCTCTTTGTGGAGCCTGAGCCAGTCAGTTCCAGCTTTTCTCCAACTTTTTGTGAGAGTCCAGTCAGGTTTCAAACTTCAAAGAAAGAGCATCTGATTGGCCAATGCCTAATAAGGGAAAGGAGGACTGTTTTAATTGAAAGCTTCAACAAGCTTGCTGTCAAGTACCACCTCCCACCCCTTCAACCTGCCATCAATGACACCACCACAAAAGTTCAGGTGCTGCTCCCAAAAGGAAGAGGAGGTGAGATGGGCAGAAACACCCCCCAAGAGATACAAGTTTCCAGCTGGATTTATGTTTTATGAAGTTCCCTCTGACCAAAGTAACCAATTAATGAGAAACTGAGGTGGGGGGCAGAGAGATTAGGGAGTAAATTGTGCCAAATGGGAAACTGAAGTTTGGGTGTTTTTAGTCTGTCAAGTAAACTAACTAAAAGTAACTAAATCTTCTCAGACAGATGGCCCTCCCCACAGAATGGACTAGGAAGCCGCTCCTGTCTGCAGCTCCAATGACAGATCCAGTTTTTCCCTCCTACTAAATGTTCCCCAGGACCCTAACATCTGCAACACACCCTATATTCCTCAAAGTGGAAATAGTTTGACGTGTGTTCTCCTCAGGAGCTCCAGATGAATCATCATCTAAGTGATTTGGGCAGAGAAAGGTAGGATTTGCCTGTGGGCATTGAGTCTGAACAAAGAAGGTTCATGTCTACCGCTGACCCTTTAAAACATGGGTTCTGACAGTAGAACAAATCACAACATCAAAACTTGGTCAAGATGATTCATTGTGCAAAGATAACAAATTCTAAAGGGTGTGCCTGAGGAGGACTCCTGTTTCTTCCTGACCAGATCTGAGTTGATCGGCCAGTAGAACGGGCTGCTCCAGCTGACAGGTGTGATCACAGCAGAGAGCACGATACAGGCATGTGCGTGTGCCCGCTGAGAGGTGAGCTTTCTTGTAGCTAGAACAGGGAGCCTTAGAATCACTCGGGAGCTGACCACGTCTGCAAAATTCCACACGGAAACACTCCACTCATCAGCTGAGCCGTCCGGCTCTAGTGCAGAGTGGGAGCTTCCGACTGGACACCAGGCCTTGTGTCACTCAATAACACAATCTCACTGGCCCCTTCCCTTTCCTGCCCTGCCAAACCCACTAAGGGCGTTCAGTAGAGATAAAAATGCTTTGTAAAGATTAAAGAGAGAAAAAGAGCTCTGTGATGGCGTTATAGAAGGAGCAGTGTGAGATTCTTCGGCAGGTATGGGATGTTCGGATGAGTGCGTACCTGTGGAGCTTCCTCCTAATAAAGAACAGCAGCAGAGCCTCGGAAACACCAGACTCCCTGAAAATGAGGCAGGAGGGCATGAGCCCTTCTTTACAATAGTCCCCCTTCTCAGAACATTCTCTCAACTTCTACGCTTTCCTCCTCCCTCCAGTATGTCGTTCTCTGGCCAGCCTTCAACATCAGTGTCCCCTAGAATTCAGTCACCCTTCCTCACTGCTGGTTCCCACGCCTCGTGGCCACACCCACCTGAGTGCCCCCAAGTCACCCCAATTTATTCCGCTTTCTCCCAGCCAGTCTCCAGTGCTCCCGGCCTCCATTCATAGCACCTCTTGCCTTGCAGACCCCCAGTTACCAGTGGTCACAGTAACTGGTTTTTAAAGGTTCAAATTTTTTTTATTGAGATAACATTGGTTTACAATACTGCATATGACTTAGAGGCATAGGACCATTCGGGTACTGTAGCCACACCACACTCACTGCTAACACAGCCATGGTCCCCTGCCATAGTCCACTGTGCCCCCTCCCACTTTGCTCTCCACCTCTCTCCCCTGCTGGTAGCCTCAGTTCTACAGTCAGATTTCTAGGGTTTGTTCGTGGTTTGACTTTATCTGACCCTTTCTTTTGTTGCTCTATATTCCATATGTAAGTGACACCATCTGGTACCACTGGTGGCAAGGGGTTATATATTTGTTTTGGTCAAGTAGTATCCCATTCTGTGTCTGTGCCATGTCTCCTTAATCCCATCACCTGTCCCTGAACACTAGGTTCTTTCCAAGGCTTGGCTACTGGACATAGTGCTGCAGTGAACAGGAGTGCCTATATCCCTTCAAGTTAGTGTTGGTGCATCCTTCAGGCA
Source organism: Galemys pyrenaicus (assembly GCA_019455555.1). Classification (NCBI taxonomy): domain Eukaryota; kingdom Metazoa; phylum Chordata; class Mammalia; order Eulipotyphla; family Talpidae; genus Galemys; species Galemys pyrenaicus. The sequence goes on along the minus strand of JAGFMF010011466.1, from coordinate 5,581,248 downwards.
GATGCCTGGCAATGAAAACCTGGAATAAATCTCACTTAGTAATGATATGTAACATTCTTATTATTAATATTTTGTTGCAGATATTTTTAAGACTATGAGAGACTTGGGTCTTTTTTCTTCGTTGTTTTTGACTGGTTTTGGTATAAGGGTAATACTAGCTTCACAAAATGAGTCAGGAAATGCTCTCTCCTCATTTCCAGAAGTTATGTAAGCATGATTCTTTTTTAAAAAATGTTTACCATTTGCATTTCTCTGGACTTCCTGTTTGTATGTTTTGTCTACTTGTCTATTGTATTGCTGCCCTTTTCTTATAAATTTAAAAAGTTCATCACTTTCCAGATATAATTCTTTATCTGCTATATGGATTGAAAATGTCTTCCTCTAGTCTTCTCGTCTTTCTACTTGATTTAGAAATCAAATAAGGCGGCATATGTCACCTGTATAGTCTCCGGCATGTGATGCAGATTCAAGCCCTACTTCTGTGCCTTAGTAGGTCTGAGACCTTGGGCAAAGGACATAAGCGCTTCTGTGCCTCCATTTCCTCGTTGGCAACTTGGCAATCACAGCATTATTTTGACAATAAATATGTAATTACTAAAAAGAAATTGAGAACACTTGCAAAGAATAAACCATCTCCATGTGTGTTAGTTACTATTTATTTTGGATGATTTTTGTAAAGAGTATTTTAATCTAAATATAGTCATACTTGTCAATCTTTTCCCATTTTGTGGTTCGTGTAAGAAATTAACCCTTCTGGGCCTCCCTGGTGGCGCAGTGGGTTAAGCAACGCACTATGAAGCAAACCGCAGCCACTGCAGCATGAGTTCGATACCTGCTGCCGGCCAGGTGGGGGACCCACATGGTGCAGCAGACCTCCCTGCCTCACCCGCTGCTCCCCTCAGCAGTGTACTTCTGTTGATCTGCCTGTTCTGCTCCCTGCTCTCTGTGGTGAATCCTCTCACCCCCCACACCTCTGGCCTGTACCCCAGTGCTTGTGTGCATAAATAAATAAATCTTTAAAAAAAAAAGAAATTAACCCTTCTGTATGGAGACAATGAAGGTATTCCTCTATGAGGCTTCTGAAGATATAATATTTTGTGCTTTTGATTTGGTTTTACTCTTTTTTTTGGTCATTAGTTCACCTGGAATTTTATTCCTTGATAGATGAGGCATGGGTCTGTTTTGGTTAGATCGTAAACTTGGGCTGTGACAGAAAAACCTAAAATAATAGCGGCTTTCACATTAGCAGTTCGTTACTGTGCTGTATGAAAGTCCGGCTGAGAAGCTAGGGCTGCACAGTAGCTCCAGAATCATCATGAAATTAGGTTCCTTCTTTCACCTGCTCTGCCTTCTTCACATGAAACTTTCATCTCACCGTGTGGTAGAGCTGCGCCAGCCCTACTATTTCAGCCACATTTTAGCCAATGGAAAGCAAGAAAGAGGAGGGCACATTATCTCCTTTGTAAGGCATCATAGGAAGTTGCCCACATTTCTTCTCTAACAGCCCACCATAAAGGTAGATTGATTGCATGACTAAGTTCTAACAAGAACACATTTCCCGAGGGCCTCCCTGGTGGTGCAAGGGGTTGGGGTGCAGCACTATGGGGATGTCCGCAGTTCAATCCCCGGCCAGGGAGCTGATGCACATGGTGTAGCAGACCTCTCCTGTCTGCTCTCCTCAGCAGCTATTTCATTACATCCACCTGTTCTGGTCCCCAGTCTGTCTCTGGTGACTCCTCTCACCCCCCACCCACCGCACTGTGGCCTGTGCCCCAGTTCTTGTGTGCATAAATAAATAGATCTTTAAAAATAAATAAAAGAACACGTCCCCTTCCAGGTTCTGGTGTTCTGTTCTAACTGTCTAGCACAGACCAGCTCTGGGTGCCCCCTTGGGCAGTAGCTCCCCATCTACAATGCAAAGTCACTTCCATAACCCAGGCCTACCCACACCCTCCAACGATGTCCACTTCTAAAGATAACTCCAGCCAACACTCTCACAAATTTCTTCACCGCCAGTGGAATGTCTTTCAGTTTTTTAATCGCCTAGTTAAAAGCAAAAACCTAGTTAACAATTCTTTATATTTCACTTCTCTATTAAAATAAATGATGGGGATTTCCAGCTTTAGTTCGGAGGTGGAGAGAGAATCACTCTCATCCTAACTTAAAAGGAAAAAGTTAGAAATTATTTTTCTTAAGTCTATGAGAGAACTGAGGGGTCCCACGGCAAACACCTAACCCAATACTTGAGTTCTATAGGGAAAAACAAGACCTGAGCATCTGCTTAACAGGGACAGGTACCTCAAAATGGCATATAGGACTGAGAAGATTCAACAAGAGTTTTAATGAATTATGAAAGACAAAAGATGGGCTAATGGGAATGTAAAATTCCTGGGAGGGGGTGGGGGAGTCATCCCAGGAGTTCACATCTTGCATCTTTTTACTCCAGGCGCCCCACCAGACCCCCAGGGAAGCTTGATAAAGATGGGGAGAGAAAAAGAGCAGTCACAGCCCAAACTCCTCTTGGGCCCACATTCCCAGCCCCCAGCAAGAACAGAAACCTATTCTAGAGGGGGAAAGGCAATAGCCTGAGGGTGCTGGTGGAAACCCACAGCTTCAGAAAAGGGACTAAAAACAAACAATCTCTAATCTCTATTCTTAAGGGAAGAACAGGAATATGTCCAGGGTCCAGCATTACATGGAAAGGTAGAACACTCTGAGAGCTATATCCCCAAGATCCAAGTTCCCTAAGGGGGCCCCAGCTCGGGGCACACACACTGAGGCTAAATCAGTACATTAAACAATGTTTCCTCCCTTGTTACCTCCCACCCACCATGCTAACAAGTATGAACTGTATAATGTGGGATACAACTGAAAAAACTGCAGGAAATCTATCCCCTCTGAAGAGTAACACAAAGGGAAGACCCAAAGTTAAGTGGACGGAAGCTTCATGTCAATCTGACTGCTGCTTAGATTAACATAACCCCCTCCCTCCCCCCACATACAAACTTAACAGCCAGAGGAAAAGCATGTGCAACTCCACTACTCCACTACAACTTGGATCCAGCAGGGGCTTACATTTAATAAAGCTGAGATCACAGAACTTCCCCAACAAGATATTGGGAAGGTTCCCAAGCATGAAATGTGGGAGTAGGTGGGAACTACCATTGACCCTTTCCAACCTACCTCCCAAGATAGCCAAAGGACATGTTATTCATGAAGGCACTGAAAAGCAAATTGATGTGGGGGGTAAGGGGTGGGGGTGGGGAGGTGGGGGCAGCTGCAGAACCAGCAGCTTTGGAAAGCTCTGCAGTAGCTGCCTCTTCAACGCAGCTGCAGAGGGGCACCTGCTACCATTGGCCTGGGGGCCTTGATTTCAATGGAATGATGAAATTCCTGAGTACCAGAGGTCAAAGGGTAATGCTTAATTGCCTTAACTAGAGTACAAGGGGAGGGCACTTTTACTACAATGGACAGCAGGGAAGAAGAGTTGATCAAAATATTTCAAAACACAGGAATCTTTGAGGATAGCTAATTGATCACAATGCCCAGAATGAAATAGACTATATTCACATGCTCTGTTTAACAGGAGAGACTCCATATCTGGTGGCCATAAACATAACATGAGTCACTACAAGGAAGGCGGGGACCTCTCATCTAGTTTCCAAACCTTAACCAGTTCACAGACTGAGATCCCTTTAACTGAAGGGGAGAACAACTCTTCTAGAGGAATGATACCAGAGAACTTCCTTCTACAGGTACATGTTCTAAATCTTCTACCAGGCTTCCCCCAAAGGGACCTGTAACCATGACCTATAGTAACTGTGCACTCGGGGGAAGGGAAAACCCAGACCTTTGAAAGACTCTGAATGGGCTCTAGTTTCTAGGAACACCGTGGACCGCTTTGTTCTTTCAGTCAAAGCGGGACTTATAGGGGTCAGGTAAATGGAGCTTGGTCCAAGTTCAAGTAACAGCAGAACCCATAGGCCCACTGGGTCTAGATCTGCATAGGACCACACAGTCAGTAGTAACCACACATGGCTAGTTACCTTTAAATTCCCATTATCCCTCTAAGTTTTATTAGGCAGCACTGTTCTAGAACAGAGGTTGGCAAACCATGGCATATGAGGTAACTCTCTTGTAGCCTTTGCCATGTTTTTTTTAATCTATGTGCAAGCTAAGAATTGTTTCCACATTTTTGAAGGGTACAGAAGGAGGAAGAAGAGGAGGCGGGGGAGACAAAAACTAGCTGGCCCAGAAAACCTAAAATATTTAGTATGTGGCCTTTTACAGAAAACGTCCGCAGACCCCTGCAGTCACAGCGGCTTACTTGGCAACAGGCAGAACCCCACTTCGGCTCTCTGACACACGCAAGCCTGCCCTTATTGTGGAAAGGGCCAAGCAGAAAGAAGTCCCTTGAACTGGCTCAGTTTTTCAGGATTTAGAACTTAAAGTGAGATCAACCCAGGGGTGGGAGGCTGGAGAATTCCAAAGCTGGTCCTACCAACAAAGACTTTAAAGATGCGGAGGTGATGCTGTCTGCCCCATTTCACTTAAGTCAGTCGTTTGCCCTATGCAGGAGCCAGATGTATATTAGAAAATGACTATGAAGAACTGTAAATCTAATGAGGCAGTGACTAATTGCAGATGCTATTTCAGATACAGTTTCTTTACCAGCACAAATCATCATAGCTTTGTATAGCCATAATTGTTACTGATCTTCCAGATCTTTTCCTCCATATCAATTTGCAAATATCCCCAGAAGCAGCTTCCTTTCACCTGGCATGGCTAACAACACACGCGTGGTTTTACCACAGGGCTATGTGTATAAACTCTCCTGCAACCATATCTTCATCCTCAGGTTGACATTCTCATAGCATATGCTTCGCTCTAGATGTTTCACTGATTGGATCTGATGAGCAAGAAATAACAAGTTCTTTCGTTGCCCTGGTAAGCTGTGAACCAGAGGCTGGGAGATAAACCTCACTAAAACGCAAGGGCAAATGACCTCTATCACATTTCCAAGGCACCTGACACGTGTTGAGATCTTCTCTCCAAAGCACTAGGTAAAATGAAAGTTGAAAATGTTTAGTTAACAATAGCAACAGTGTTAAGTATTTGGTATAAACAGAACTAATACATACAGGTATGCTGAAAACATCTATCCTGGGTATGTAACAACCTACTCAAAATGTAATGGGTGTAAAACAATTACTGTGTAACTTGCTCTTGAGATTACTATCAGGAATCTGGGCTTCCTTACAGCATGGTGGTCAGACTTTTTACATGGTGCTTGTCTTCCATGGGCTCCTTCCCCCAAAAATGCCATTAGGAGCTGCAGACCTCTTACAGTCCAGCCTGTGGGGTTCCAAAGCATCACATCATGGATCCCGGTGAGTCACAGGCAGCCCAGATGTCAGAGGAAGTAAAACATGCTCCATCCCTTGAAGGGGGTTTGCAAAGAATTTGCAGATATTTTTAATCCACCACAATCAGGAGGCTACTGCAGTGACTGCATATTGCTTCTTTATGCCCATAAATCTAGTCACAAGGCACTGAAGTGCTGTTAGAGGAAAGCCCAGGATCTCCTGACCTCGCTTGCCAGCAGTAACAGCCAAAGCATCAGGAAGATGGTTTCTCCTACTCGAATGTCATGCCAGCATGTCCAGTTGGTGGAATCCATATCTACTGCAGAACCCTATCCGGGAAACCTTACTGTTAACCTGGCTTGGTACAGAAAGATGCACTAGAAGGATGTGAAGGTGGAAACTGAGTGCCTGACCCACTGAGCCCATCACAGCAGTGACTGTAATAGGCAGAGCCCCCTGATGGCATCAGAAACATCAAGAAGCTCCAGTTTGCTCTTTGGTGTGGTCCAACAGGTGTGTACCAAGCCAGTGAGACAGGAAGCTCCCTGCCATGTACTCCAGACACCTAGATGCAATTCCAGAAGAAAGCATTCCTGTAGGCTGTTTCTGCCTGGAAGTGGGTCCAGCTTGGACCTAGGAGTTTGAGATAAAGGAATAATAGCTGAGATTAGACCCTGGGGATGGCTGAGGGCCATGCAGTGGGAACTTCATAAAGAACAAAGCCTTGCCAATGTTAACCTTATCTTTCTCTGGGAAGTTCCATTGGTAAGACTGCAGCCCTCATGTTGGCCTGGCTGAAACCAAGCTACTTGGAAGTGTGGGTGATCTGGTCCCCAACACTCCTTTCCCAGCACTGGGCCCCCAGGGATGCTATTTTCTGAGGCCTCAGGAACTCTCAGCCGAGTTCAACAGCCGAGTCCTGCCCAGCAACCCCTCGGTGCACATCCAGGGTGCCAGGTCCCCAGGCTCCCTCGGCCATGGTCAGTGCCACTCACAGGCCTGGCAGGTCAGTCCGGTCCTGGGCCCCCACCCCCATCAGAGCAGTGAGGGGGCTGGAGTGGTTGCCGGCTCTCCCTGGCAGCCTGGATGCTCTGCTGTAGGGAGTGGGAGGCAGCTCTTCTGTTCTCCTGTCAGCGTTCACTTGAGAAGCCTGCACTCCAGCCCCTGCCTCTTATCTCTTCAGAAGCTGATACACTTGCAGACAAGAGGCAGCTTTTGTCAGTTGCTGCCAGTTCTGAGCATTTTCTGGCCTGAAGCACTGACTTCCAATGGACAAAAAAAACAACTTCCCTACAAAGTCTTCTGAATCCTCTTGTCAGGTCTGGCACCTTTGTTCATGTGCCTCTCCTGGGAGCGTGCAGGTAGCGGGGACTGGCGGGCTGCCACCCAAGGCCACCCAGAGTCCATGTCAGCGTTTGCCCATAGAGAGGAAGGAACTAGCCGTGGGCAGTGTTCCCCTGGGGTATCTGCAGATTGGGGTTCCTTCTTTCATTACCATGACATTCATCACTGTGACTGTGCTGGGCAGAGCCCCCTGAGATTTCCAAATCCCAAGCTTGTCTCTTGGAAATGGGGAAACTGAGACCTGGAGGAGCCTGAGAATTACTCTGCCCAGAACTAGGGCTTCCATGGCTGGGAGCTGCCGACCCACACGCAGGGCTCGTTCTGTATCCGTGATGGCTTTATTTTTAGGAAGCTGACAAGAAGAAGCAGGTAGGAGCCCAGGAGGTCAGGAGGTTCCCGAGCGTGGGGCGGGGACTCCTTCCCACGGGTGCCCTTGCCGCTCCTCTCCCACTGCCGCAGCGGGGGAATGTGTGACCACAGCACAGCACGGCAGAACCAAAACACAGCGAGCAGCCTCTCCAGCCCTCCGTTCACAGTGCGCGACCTCTGTTTCTGGGCAACAAGAACCTCTAGTTCAAGCTCGCGCACAGAGCAGGAGAGCTCGAATACCTGAAGTCCACAGACTGTTCCAGCTCGTGGGGGCACAGAACAGCGGCTCTGACCACAGTCTCTTCCAGAAGCACATAGACCTCTTGTTTCTCTCCTCCTGCACACCCACACATTCACATTCCTGAAGGCAGCACTACTTCCCTTCAGAAAAGGTAAGATGCCTTCTTTTACATTTTCAAATTATTTATTTACGTTTTAATCTAGATTCAGGTAACGCATCCTTGTTGGTGGGCAGCTCCAGGAGTTTTGACAACGCAGGGTCAGCGCCACAGCCGAGACACAGCAGCTCCAACATGCTCCCTCCTGCCACCCCTTCAGGAGAAACCCCACACATCCCTCCACCCCCGCCCACTGGCAACCACTGATCTATTTCCTGTTCCTTTAATTTTACCTTCTCCAGAGTAGCATATAAATGGAATGATAAAGTCTGGGTACCGTTTTGAGACTGGCTTCCTTCACCCAGCATACCACATTTGAGATTCGTTCATGTTATGTGTATCAATACAAATGCTTCTAAAGGTCTAAAAATAAAACGGGCGAAAACTCAGGGCCCAGGTACAATGCTGTGGAGCAGGATCTCCAGCCCCGAGCACAGCTCACCAACAACCCCAACACCAGCCTCATCCTCCCACCCATCAGTGTATTTCCACCCTGATCTGCCCGCTCACAAGACGCAGCCTGGCCAGAGCCCGGAAGGCCCCCCACGTACACCCACCTACTTCTGACTGTGTTCCAGTTCACGTGACCTCTCTGGGTGCTCCTGGGTCGTCAAGGATTGCTCAGCCCTAACCCTACATAGAAAACCTCAAACGTCCGAGGGCCAGGTAGGCAACGTCAGTGAATACAAGGCAACGAAAAACGGTGGGAAGCAAAGAGAATGGGAGAGGCCACACCCCACACCCCAGCTGAAGACAGGCACAGCGTCACTCACAGCCGGCCACTCTCCGCCCCCCCCCACCCCTCCCCCCCACACAGACCTCTGTGGGCTGCACTCAGGTGGGGCTCTGGTGTGCAGTTTCTGCATCTCTGGCATTCCACCTCTTCCTCGGCTCTGCACCGATACGAACTACGGCAGGATAACCTTGCCACTTTGCTGTGAAGGTGACAGAACCTGGTGGCCATGGGTGCAGTGGACCATGGGAAGCAGGATGCCTTATATGGACTGGAGATACTGCTGCGGAATGTGTTTTGTGTAGGCAAAGCTGAGAGAAAGAACAACGCCCGGGAGACCTTGCCCACGACAGCTGTCTGATGCTTCTTACTCCAAAACCAGAAGGCTCTTCAGGGTACAGAGTCAGTCGCTGGCACTTTCTTAGACCCGCCACATCACATCCACCACCACTGACACTGCCCTGACATCCACAACCAAGGGCGGGGGATGCTGTGGCCAGTTGCCCAGAGCCCCTCTAAAGAACGAGGTGCTCGAGTCCCTTCACTGGCCTGCAGGGTGGCTGCCGAGCTCACAGCACCTTGGCGCGATACCCATTTCTGAGCATTGCCCCGGCCTCAAGGAACTACCTGCCCAAGATCCTGGCTCCTTGGCGGATCCGAGCCATGGCCAAGACTGGTTAGGGCAGAAACAGGAAAGTTGGCTCACTCTCCCATGGCTGCAGTTTCAGACAGCCCCGGGGTCATCCAGCTCCTGCTTCCTGCAGCCTTGACCGGGCCTCTGTTGCAACGGATATCATCTACTCCCTCTGCCCGGCTCCACTCCCCTTACAGCCTCACCCACGTTGTTTCCCCTGCACACCTTGCACGCCAGTCTCCGTCTTTGAGTCTTTCTCAAAAGAACACAACTGAAGGCCAGGGCCTGAAGGGTGAATAGGGTTTAGTTAGTATGATAGTGATGTAGCCCACTTCTGAAACACTTCTCCAGATGTCATTTCACTTGATCCTTCCAATAACACAGTGAGGGATGCAAACAGTCATCATGTTATATGTTACATATGAGTAAAGTTAGGTCTGGAAAGGTTACAGTCTAACCCAAGGCCACGACAGAGTGACAGAGCGGATCCAGCCCTCCAAGCCCTGCTCTCTAGTTACTGCATTGGCCAGACTGATGAGTGAGAGTTTTGTAAGGAGGAGATGGGAGAGGTGGCGGCAGGAGCAGGCTGCCAGATGAGTGGTGTTCCACAGCATCCGGGACACAATGCACATTCCTAGTCATCGGATTCATGTCTACTTTTCTCTCGACTCTCCAGCAGATGGCAGTCAGGTGTCTTGAGGCTGGGGCAATTCTTCCTCTTGGAGACCAGCGTCATTTGAGTTAGTGGGGAGTCTGCCAAGCTGAGGGGTGGTTTGTTGTCTGAATAGGATTAGGGGACATGTAGAGGACCACAGACCCCACCTGGCAATGGTCCCACATATGAGCGTGCTGGCCTGTCCATTATGCCAGTGTAGAGTGGGGCCAGGTCACCACCCCCTTTGGAGCAGGTCACCATCCCGTTTACACATGCTCATGTCCTTGCCCTTGACCATGAATGCTTTTCTCTTTTTGTCTTCCCTTCCTGAGATACAGGGTCTCCACTGTCAAAGTTTTGTGAATAAAGCAGTCTTTTCAGAGGAGGGTGTGGGCAACCCACACAGGTAACATCAAGTTGTTCCTTAAATTTATCTGGGGCAAAAACTAAAGCAGAGGACTTGATTGAAGACATCTCTTAAGGTTTCCCTAAAATGACAGTGAAACGCTTTTCAAAGGCATGAACACTATAAAGACCAAAAGGTTGGATGAGGAAACAGTAGCAGATGTGAGGGCAGCTTTTGGGAAGTGGGAGTGGGGACTCCTGAGCAGAGTTTCTGGGACTCGGGTACTGGGTACCTTTGAAAGTGGGAGAAGGGGCAGGGATAAAAGACAAGAGGGCTGGAAAACTGTGTGTACGAAGAGCAACTAGCCTTCAGATCCTGCCTGCAAATTACAGAGAATCCGGCCCCATTCGTTCACACAAGGAGTGGAAGAGAAGTGGGAAGATGTGGGCCCGTGGTTTGCTGCCCTCTAGTCCGCATCTGCACGTCTCCTGGCCTTCCCTCCGTGGCTGTGCACTGGCCTCCTAGCTCCAAGGGCCAAGCCACCTTCTAGGCAGGAAAATGGGGAAGAGGGAAGAAGCTCACCAGCGGCTCCTGTGATGCTGTCTCAGAACCACCCTCTTCCCGATCAGCTTTGCTCAGGACTCGTGGCCATTACTGGGCCGGGTCATGTACCAGGGGCTGTGTCCGGGGAGAACTGGAACAGTAAGTACGGAGACGGGCGGGCTCTATAGTGGGGATTATGCGGGTGCCCAGGACAGATTGACCTAGTCATTTTCTCCGCATGGAATGCCCTAATCCCTTGCCAGGATTTTGGGGCCCAGCAGAGGTGGGGAGCCAACGGTCTCACTTGATCCCTTTACCCTTCACAAGAGTCCTCACTCCCGCATCCATTGGGTCAGGTGTCCCTTCCCAGAGCCAGATGCAGCAGCTGGACCAAGGAGGGCTGGGAGAGGCATCTCTGGGTCTTCTGGCCTCCTGTGCACTCTCCTGTTGCCAGCCCCATCCCACGCCTATGCCACCTAAAATGCGTAGTCCTGAGCGTCGATGGGTTCTGAGCCCCAAATCAGCTTGCATCTTTGCCTGTCCCCTGCTCAGACATGAGCAGAGGGAAGAAAAGAGAAGCAAAAGCCAGTGAGGATTCTTCCATTCACGCACCAACCATCCTACCCACCATCCATCTCCAGGGAAGTGGGTAAATAAAGATCTGTGGGTTGGTTCATAACAAGGGACACTCTATAGTCATCAGAAGCAGAGCACTAGCTACTTGTAACCCAACTTGGGGAGAACTCAAAAAGCAGGAGTGTTGAGAAAGAAACATAAGAGAGTGAAAGTCAGAGCCAGGCCCATCCATCCTAATGATAAGCACATACAACAGTGGCCAATAAATCATGAGAAAGTGCTCAAGTTCATTAGTCATCAAGGAAATGCCAATTAAAACCACCATGTGAAACCTCTGCACACCCACTCAGGTGGCTAAAATGAAAATGATAAAAATACCAAGGGCTGGAGGATGCAGATGAGCCAGAACTCGCACACATTCACTGTTGGCGGGGTGTCTATTGTATAAAGTGGTAGAACCACTATGGAAAACAAGTGGGCAGTGTCTTCTAAAGTGAACCCCTTCCTTCCCATGACCCAGCAATTCCACTCCCAGTGTGTACCTGGCAGGAGTGCATGGATACACTCACCAATAGTCATGTACTAGAATGTTCACAGCAGCCCAAAGGAGAAGCTACCAGACACCATCAACTGTAGAATGGGTAACTCAGTTGTGGCATATTCCTACAGTGGAATTCTATAGCAATGAGAACTTTAACGACAAGCAGATGGACACATCTCACAAACCTGAAGCCAGATAAAGTCCCTACTATGTGGTTCTATTTAAGTATCAAAACCAGGCAAAACCAGTGGTGGCCTGGATGTTACTACAGTGTGTTAGGCCTGGGGGAGGTGGTGGTAACTGGAAGAGGGCAGGACAGGACTTCTGGGTGCTGGTGATGTTCCCTCCCTTGATCTATGCGCTGGCTTTCCAGACTGTTCAGTTGGTAACAATCCTCCAGCTGAACACTGAGGGTTTGTGCACTTTTCCTAAGTCAGTTACAGTCCAGTAGAAGGAAAGCATAAAAAGAAAAATCTGAGCAGTAAAAACAGACTACCTATTTTACTAAACTGTGTGCATATTTAAAGATCTGCTTTACTTACTGGTGAGGGCGCCCATGTGGGGATGAAAATGGCAGTGAGGGGGAGAGTAAAAGTAAGTAATATAAGAAAGGAGTCTTGTATGGATACACCAAGACCACATGCTTAACCCAACTTTGAGCTATGAGGTGGGGGGGAGGGGCAAAAGAAAGGAAACTAGTTTTTCAAAAGCCTTTGCTTGCTGTCTGACTGTTACCTGACTCATGCCCGCATTAAGTGGGGTCTGGTGCAACGAAAGGAGTTTCCCAGGGTCCTTTCCCCTTCCGCACCTGTGGCTTCTTTCAGAGGGCCAGATATGTTGGCTGTGTCTCCCCCAGTTTGAGTTCCTGCCCCTCCTTCCCAAGGGGTTCTTGGCCCCCTTTTGAATTAGGGTTCATATAGGATCACAGGGCTTAGCTCACCCCTCCTGGCCACAACATCCAAATTTTCAGCATTAAGGAGTAATATAAAGAAGGGGGCGGAGTTCGGATGCCCACCTCAGCCGCCTCCGTACTAGCTCTGCCTCCCGCTTGGTGCAGTATCCACTTGCAAGTTTGAATCTTCATACTCGAGCGCAGAAGGCAGTGGTGGAAGGCCTCGAAGAGGAGCGCAGTTCTACTGCTTTCTGAGCCTCCCGTTAGGACGCGTAAGCTCAGGGGGAGGAGGTCCAAGCTCCAGGCGCCCCGTTGACATCGCCTGCACTTCCTGCTCTAGACGCTAGTGGGAGCTGCTGACCAACCTGAGACCGGTCAGGGGGCTAGAGGGCCCGAGCCAGAGCTGCTGGGGTTCACCGGCCGCCGGCCATTCTACCAGACTGTCAGAAAGGGTCCGCGTCCCCAGCTTTCCCGTAGACTGACCTTCCTACTGTCTCCTCCGGCCTGGTCCCTCCTTCGGGAACGGCTAGTTCCTCTAGTGACAGCTGGAGCCCCACACCCTGGTTCCAAAAGGACAATGGTCCCCTGCTAACGTCTCTGAGATTCCCAGTGGAGACAAGCCACAGCGCCTGGGCTCCCAAACCCACAGTGCCCTCTGAGGCCCCAGCAGCCATTTGCCCTTCACAAGAAAAGTTTGCTTCTAGGAGTCTTGAAAACGTCAGAACTAAAAGCAGTATGCTGCTGGGAACGAAGACAAAGGTGGTGGTGGTGCTGGTGGTGGTGTGTGTGTGTGTGTGTGTGTGTACATGCGTGGACACCCCTTACGGCTCTGGCCAATGTTCACCGAAGGCTGAAGCATACTGCCCCTTTCGTGAAGTCAGTGGCCTGTGGACAGAGCTGGTGGTCTGTTGTAGGAGGTCCCGCTGAATGTCAAACAAGGTGTGCTCCTGGGTAGGTCTCCCCGCAGGTGTTTGAGCGACTGGGTTTGTACAGGTCTGGTTGGTGTGTGAAAGACAGTGTCTCTCTACGCCTCACAGTGTCAGCCTGTGGGAGTCTGAGTGCCAAGGTGTATCTTGTGCTCATGGGGTGCAGAGATGTGAACACGCGTGTCCTTTCCAGGGTGGGTCTCTCTGGGCTTGGTTGTGTCCTCGTTTCTGACAACACGTGTGTCCTGTGTCCAGGGCAGACTTGTGCTGTGTGACAACCGGGAGAACCGTACTCTGGGAGTGTGCGCGTGTCACTATGTCAGAGGATGCCTGAGAGGTGGGTGTCCCTGAGTTCGTCATGTGTGCCTGGGTGTCAGTGTGTGTCACTGCTGTGTCTGCCCGTGTCCGCGTGGGTGTGTGTCGGTGAGTGTCCCTCCGTGTGCAGGTATGTGTCTGCGTCTGTGTGCGTATGTCCTGTGCGTGCGTCTGGGCACAGGTGTCTGTGCGAGCGCCAGAGTAAGTGCCTATTCCCGGGGTGGGGGCTTGGGGTAAAGTCCCCAACGAGCGAGGAGTGTGTAGTCCGGAGCGTGCAGGGGCGCGTGCCAGCGCTTGTCGGCCTGCGCCTGTCCGCGCCCGCGTGGGTGGCTCTCTGTGGCGAAGCGGCCCCGGGCCGGCTGTGTGTACCCCGGCGTGCGCCGGTGTCTGCGTGAATCTGTCTGCCCGTGCCCGCGTGGGCGGCTGTCTGCGGCGGGGCGCCCCCGGGTCAGCGTGGGGCGTGCGCCCCGGCGGGGGCCGAGGCGTGCACCCTCAGGGCGGGCGGGGGCGCCACGTGCGGAGCCGGGCCGCGTCGCTGTGGGGCGGAGCCAGCCCGGGGCCCCGAGCCCCAGGCCGAGCCCAGGCGGGGCCCGCCCCCGACCCCGCCCCCAGCCCGAGCCCGCGCCGCCCGCGGAGCCCCGGAGCCCAAGCCGAGCGCTGGAGCCGAGACGGCGGCGGCAGCGGCGGCGCCGTAGGATGCGGGGATCGTGCCCCCGGGGCCGCTGAGCCTGAGCCCGCTGCCCGGAGCCCCGCGCCCAGCCGAGTCCGCGCCCAGCCGCAGGCGCCCATCCCGGGACCCGGGCCCGGGGACCAGCAGGTGAGCGAGCGCCCCGGCGCCGGGCAGCCCGGACCCGGCCGGAGCCCCTCTGCCTGCCGCCGCCCAACTTTTCTCCCCGAGGGTCTGAGCCTCCGGCCCCTGAGCACCCCCTCCCCGGCGCCGGGTCCGCCCAGGAGCTCCCTCCCCCATCACTGCCCCCGAGGCTGAGAGGGGGAGAAGGGGCGCGGGTCTGCCTGGCTGGAGGGGATCCCCCGAGGAGGGCGTCTCTAATCGCCGCGTGCCCCCTCCCCTCCCCTTTCCTTCCGGGTTTCCCTGTGCGCTGTCGAGGGCCGGGGGAGGGGGGAGTTGCGGCCCCGGCTTCCCGGCGGACCTGGCGCAGACTCGGGAGGGTCTGGCATTGGGACCCGGATTCCCGAGACCGGAGACCCCAAGGTCAGAGCGGCGACTAGGCGCGCAGTGAGGGGTGGGGGCTGGCCGAACGGGACTGGCAGTGGGGGAGGGGGCCAAGAACCCCTTTTTTCTGGGCCTGCGGAGCCGTCTGCTGGGGCCGTCCTCTGTGGGACCAGATCGCTGCCCATCCTGACCGATGACAGATCTCCGTCATGCGGACGCGAGTGAGAGCTCTGTGTGTCTTGGCTCCCGATTTCGGTGCGTTCCGACCAAGAAGAGATCTCTGTGCCCTCTGACGTCCTAACCCGCCGCCTCTGGTCTGTTCCCTGAGGGCGAGATCTCCCTGTCCTCTCAGCCAGGGAGATCTCTGCGCTGGGATTGGCGAGAGTTCTCTGGCCTCCCTGCTCTGACCCAGGCTGATCCCACACCCAGACGGGAGGCGGTTCTCGTCTGTGTTATTTGAGCCTAGTCAGTGGCGCCTGGGGAGGAAGTGAAGGTGCCCACCCTTGTGGGGGCCGGAGGTGTGGAGGGTAGTTCTGGTGGGGGCTATGCTGGGGATGAGGCCCTGGCCTTAGGCCCGCCTTGCAGACACCTGTTGGAGGCCAGCTCATAGCTGAATCAGGCGGAGGCAGTGACTGGAGCCTTCTCCTTTCCTCAGTGCCTTAAGACCAGCCTGGGGTGATGGCGTTCTCTCCTCCTGAGGCACTGGGCAGGCGTTCCTTTCCCCCAGCTGTCTCCCCACCTCCTGCTGAGACCCCAAGCTCTTTTCTGGGTCTCAGCCTAGACAGCACCTTCCAGACAAGCACACCCTATGACCGTAGGACCCCACCATGTCTCTGCGGCTCAGATCCTTCCCTTCTCTTCACCCTCCCCTCAGTACCCAGAAGGACTCTGAGCAGCATGGGCCAAACCAGGCCACTGACAGCCCAGGCTCTCACTGCTCCCCTCAACTCTCCCCAGTTAGGAGTGGGCAGGTGCCCCTGAATAGGTGGTAATGGAGCTGGAAGCTGGCGTGAGGGTGGTTCAGGCTGGTAGCTGAACATGCTGCTGCAGCCACAGAAGCCTGGGGTGCTTCTGTGGACCAGAGGACAGAGTATGGAAGAGGTTTTATGCTAGAATGTCCACGCTTGTGCTGGAATGAACCTCACTGGACTTTGAATCCAACCCTGTCACCACCACCACATTGTACAGGGAGAAACTGAGGCCAAGAGTTGGTCAAGGACTTATCCAAGGTCATCTAGATAGTGGAATTGAGACATTATTCTGGATGAAGATTCCTGGGGGTCAAATTGGCTCAGGCTTGACCCAGAGGATCTGAGCAGAAGGGGGACTGGCTCTGGGCTGCAAGCACCTGCATTCAGCCCAACATGGCATGGGCAGCTGCTGTGTCTCTGGGGTGCTTGGCCCCTTCTCTGCATGGTGATCAAAGCTCCTCTGGAAAAATTCCAGGGTTGACTCACTCAGCATGAGAATGGAGCCCAGGAGTGGTGGGAAGCCCCAGAGACAGCTGGGAGGTAGGGAGCTGGGGGCAGGGGTGGGGGGCTGGTGCCCAGCAACCCAAGGAGAAGGGAGTCCTGGGGCAGCCTGAGATAGTGGTGAATATCTGTTCTGCTTACAGAAGGTTCGTTCCAGCTGACCCTTGGGGAAATTATTGGAAGGGTGTGCAATGATAGAAGTGGATCCCCAAGCACACTCGAAAGAAGAGTGATTGCATTTGACCAGGAGACTCAAGAACATTTCACAAAAAATAATCTCCCACCTGGGTTCTGAAGGATGAGTAGAAGTTTTGTAGATAAAGGAAATGTAGCCCGGCCATCAGGACCCGCATGTGCAAAAGTGCAGACATGGCACAGAGATGTGCTCAGTGGTCCGGCACTGTGTTCAGTAGCACGACACTAGTTCAGTGGTCCTTTGGATCCCGTGGTATAAGGGAGAGAAGAACAGGAGTTAAAACGCAGCTCACGGTCACAGGAGCCCTCTTGTAGGAATTGTGGATCCCTCCTCAGTAACAGTACTGGAAACAGTTTCCATTCATGGAGTGTGTTATGCCAGCCAGGCACAGTGCTAGCACTCACTTTTTTGAAGTTCTTCTCACTGATGCCAGGCATCAGCCCTGGAGGTAGGGACCATAATGAAGACCATTTTGCAGATGGTGAAACAGAAGGCCCAGAAAAGTTAAGTAACTTGCTTGCCGTCACACATCTGCTGTACTAAGTAGCAGGAGCCCAGGGTGTCAGTACACCTGCCGTGAGCTGTACCACCTCTCGGTGCAGACCACAGTGCCGTAAAGTCTTTCTGCTAAAGGATGGGGACAGGCAGGTTTCCATAGGGGATGGCACCGCAGGCATCCCACCTACCTTCTGTGGGAAGAGAGCTGCCAGTCTTCCATGGTTCACTCAGATTGCTCTCTGAGTGAGGTTCACTGCCGCCCTAACAAACTGTGACAGGGGAGATGTGCAGGTGAAGTTTGGGGTGGCGAGCTTGGTGAAGAACAAAGGAGAGGTGCTCCAGGGAGAGCTACGGGGAAGGAAGGGCTCAGCCTCCAGGAGGGAGAGGTAGATGGGAGGTGGGATTCGGCGGAGGCTGGCCACAGGGCTCATGACTGAGTTAGATTGTCCAGAAAGGTGCACGCCAGTGGGCCTCAGTCATGGCGAAGTCAGCATCACTTGAGAGATTAAAAAAAAAAATCTCTGTCCAGGCTGCATCCCCAGGTCTCATCTGACTTGCATGTGAGTCCTGGGCATCGGTCGTTTTGAAAACACCCAGGTGATCCTCGTGTGGTGAGGAGGTTGAGACTGGAGCCCAGAGGCAGTCAACAGTCAAGGCAGAGGAAGTCTGCAGAGGAAGCTGGGAAAGAGCAGCCAGAGTGGTGGGAGGAGAACCACAAGTGGGAGGTGTCACAGAAAGTAAAGAGGGTACACTTCCGGGAAGAAAGGGGAGTCCCCTGTTTCCTTCTACTGAGAGTTACGAAGATATGTTCTGAGAAAATTATGGCTAGGTCTTTAAAAATGCATGATTTAAAAACTAGGGCCCATTAGGCTGAGCAACAGTCAGGAGGCTGGTGACCTTGACAACAGAAATTTCCCTCTTGGCACCTGGAGAACGTGGTGCCCGGCATAGCTGGCTCATCCTTGTGTGAATGAATGAACTGGTGAGAACAAGCCAGTTTGGAGTGGGATGAGGAGTGAGCAGGAGGCGAGGACATGGAGATGGCCTGTGTAGACGGCTCTTTCAAGGAGTTTGATGGTTTGAGGGAGGAAGAGATGGGGGCGGCTCATGAGGGGTGAAGTCCCAGGAGCCTTGTCAGGAGAGCCTGTAGTGGGCACCCGTGCATCCCCGCTGGTGGGAAAACGCCTTTCCCACAGCCAGGGCCAGAGGTCTGTGAGTTAAAACTGTGCCCACAGCGTCTCAGTTGTTCTGGTATGTCCAGTGGGCTGGTCAGGAAGGCGCAGGGGTGAAATGACTCTTGTTATGAATCTGGGAAAGACTTCGATGGCATTAGCTGTGGTTCCTGCGAGGAGTAGGAAAAGGAGAGAGTGCCTGCTCTGAGGAGAGAAAGTGTTCCAGAAAGCGGTGTTTGGGGGCAAGATGAAGTCACCTAGAGCAGCTATACAGGAATAGAAGAACCGGGGCAGAAGTCCTGAGGCTAAATTCTGAGAGAGGAGACAGTGTAGTCAGCCAGCAGCCAGTGGGCAAAGACCAGTCCAGACGCTGTGGGGAGCAATGCAGTTGCAGGGTTGTTGGGGCTGTGGAGAGAACCTGGGGCTAGACCTTCTGTCTTCTGCCAGCTCAGCCTGGCCTGACGCAGAGGTCTGCCGGGGGTGGTGGAGGACAAAACATTCAGTGACTATGCTGGACCATGGAAGATTCTAGAAGGTGTGTGACTCAGATATAGTAACTCCTCTCATGAACTTGACCTACAATCAGGGAACCACAGACTGGGTATCACTAAAAAATAAATAGAGATGATAACTTTCAGTAGTGCTATGAAGGAGATAAAGCAACACTGGTGGAGAGAAAGGAGTGACTCTAGACTGGTTGATCAGGGAAGGCCTCTTGAAAAAAGACATTGAACTGAATAACAAGAAAGAACCAATCCTGAGGTGATCTGGAGAAAGAATATCTTTAAAGAAGAAACTGTAAGTGCAAAGGCCCTGAGGCACGGGCAGATTCCTGAGGCAGGATTTGCTGCTGACTGGAGCAGAAGGAATGGGATGGGAATGAAGAGATTCCTGGCCTCCATTTCCAACCCCCACACTCCCAGTTGCCCCGTCCCTTCAGGCTGCCCCTTCCGTTGTTATGCACAGCTTACACCACTCACCTCAGGCTGGCAGCGGTTCCTGGGGATGAGGCTATTTTTAGACACAACTCTCCTCTCTGTGGGCCTAGAACATACCGTGTCTTTTTAAGATGATCAATATGGAATGGGTGCTATTTATAGAGACCCCCACGTCAATTTCTGGGGCTTGGGACCCTCAAATGGGGGAGGGAGTACAGGACTATGCTTTGAAGAGGCAGGAGCCCATCTGACTCATGGACTGAAGCTGTGTTGCCTCCCCACCAGACCTGCCCTCACCCCACTGCTGCAGAGTCACAGCTGTGGGCTGGGCAGCTGCAGCCACAGCCTTCCATCTCCAGCTTCATCTCCTAGGGGCTATCAGTGTGCCCAAGCCCAACAGAAAACTTCGTAGAAATTGGTGAAGCCAGAGTCCCGTGGAACAGTTTATCACTCTCATCCATCTCTGGCTCTGTTTACTAGTCCAGACAGGCAGCGAGGATACCAGGATAGGGAAAAGGGAAGGTTGAGTTGGGAGAGCCAGCTCCCCCATGGAAGGTCGGTGTGGCCCAGAGCAGCCCAGGGAAGCTTCCTGGAGGAGGTAGGATGGGTACCCAGTCAGGAAAGATACACAGAATTTGTCGAGATGAAAGGGAGGGTCATGTCTCTGGGTCTGTTGTCAGAAGAGGTGTTTATGCTCCAGGGCTGGAGTTCTTTCTCTTTCCCCCTCTTCAGTTTCTTCTCCTGGCTAAATCTCCCAGGGAAGGGTGGAAAGTGGAGTCCCCACAGGGGTATTAGCTGAGTGGAAGGACACAGGTGCTCTTACAGCGTCTGTGTGGGTCCCGGAGGTCTCTGGCCCTCTTGGAGATCCCTCCAAGAGCTTTCTTTCCCCTCCTTAAGGCCCCAAGAAGCCAAGGGCCGGTGCTGGTCACCCCGTAGGCTGAGGTCTCAGGGCCATGAGGGCTATGCCCAGGCTGGGCCTCCTGGCCCCTCAAGCCCCAGGCCTTGCCCAGGTAGACCCTATACTTTCTGAGAACGGGTCTTGGACAGTAGAGAGGCTCTTTCTGGCATCAGGAGGGTGGTAAATGCCTTTCTGGCGGGCGTTGATTCCTCGAAGTCCTGTGTAAAGGACAGGCCTGACTTAAGAGGCAGTTTTGAAAGGGACGGCGGGGCTGGCAGAGGTAATCTGGCTTGAGGCACCGAATCACTTCTCAGTCTACATTAACCTTCCTCCCATTCTGGTCAGGCTGGGAGGTGCTCAGGACAATCAGAAATGGGGGAAAAAATCAGACTATGGGAGGGACCAGCCCAGCCCAATCAGTACTTCCCGCATGGCCAGCAGAGTCCCAGCTTCATCGACTGGGGCCTAAGCTGGAAAGTGGTCCTGAGAGCCCCTCAGAACCCAGATGCCCGCCTCTGCTACCCAGTGCTCCTGCCTACCTCTGGGCTTATTCCAGGGAAGAGTTGCAGCCCCGAGTTCATCTCCTGAGGGACCCCAGGCCCCACCCAACAGACATCCAGTCGTTGTGAGGGTGCAGGAGGCCCAAGGACAAAGGCCAGCCCGGCACAGCCAGACCGGAGCGGAAGAGGGCACAGGAGCTCAGCCAGCCATCTGCAGTGCCCCCGTCACCGTGCTGGGTCGGATGCAGTCCAGACTGCCAGTCCAGTGAAGCGACAGCCAGTTGCTAACCAAACTGGAAACCCAGGGAAGCCCCCATTCGTTTGCTGGGCTAGGATGCCTATTAGAGATGTAATTGCTGAGTTTCCGTTTCAGGAAATGTCTGAGGGAAGGAGCGGGGGTGGGAACCCTCACTCAGAGTCCCCTGGGGCCAGCTGTCCCCAGAGATAGCTGGACTTTGGGTCCCTTCCAGCTCTGGCCTTTTATGACTGAAGTAAGGACATGTCCCCAGCTGGGTCACTCGTGTCCACAGTGCTTTTCAGAGGCAGCGCGGTGGACACTCGCTCACAACAGGTACCGAGTCAGACTCTCCAAAGCATTATGTTGCGCAAGAGCAGCTGATGCTCCGGAGCCCGCTCTTTCCCGTATGGGCCAAGTCCTAGGACAGACAACCCTGACCTGCTGCGATAGGGTTCAGGAGAGTTGATTGCAGAGGACAGTAGGGAACTGCCTGGGAATGTCTTCACTGGCATAGTGGTTACACAGGTACATACTTAAAACTCACCCGCTGTATACCCAAAATTTGTGCATTTTCTTGTATATATAAACCTCAGTTTAAGAATATTAGGGGGGCCTCCCTGCTGGTGCAGCGGGTTGAGCGCCACACTGTGACGCATCCACAGTATAGCATGGTGGTGAGTTCACTCCCTGGCCAAGGAGCTGACCCACATGGCGCAGCAGGCCTCTCCTGCCTCTCCCGCTGCTCCCCTCAGCAGTGTGTTTCAGTCAGTCTGCTTGCTCTGCTCCTTACTCTGTCTCTGGTGAGTCCTCTCACCTCCCACGACTCTGGCCTGTACCCCAGCTCTTGTATGCATAAAGTAATTAATTTAATTAAAAATAAATAAATAAATTAATTTTTTAAAAAAGATTATTAGGGGAAGAGGCCTGTACATTTACCTTCATGTGGCATGGACACTTGTGTCTTGGTGGAGTGGCTCAATCTCCCTCTGGTGGCTGAGACCCCATAGTGTAGACCTCTGGTTACTCTGGGGGCATTTCTGTCTCCTTCAGTGCACACAGTAGGTGCCCCATAAATGCCTCTGTTGCCATAGCATCGGTGCGTAGTTCCCCTGCAAAATCGTTTTTCAGCCCAGATAGTGTGAAAAATGAATTGGAAGGAACTGGCTAGAGACTGACTTAGGATGCTGACTGCTTGTCACGGGTACCTGTTTGCCAGGGAAGTGTTCCTGGGCCACAAGGGCACCTTTCCGACTCGATTGCATGCACTCAGTGTGGGTAGATGGTCGAGGTGGGTAGATGGTCCAGGTCTAAGGCAGAAGCTCCCCATGGCAACCAAGTCAGCGCCTACCTGTGGGCGCTCTGGCCCCAGAGCCTCCCCCATCCAGCCCCGCCAGAGATGCAGGGCCTGGGCTGACACACATTAGTGCTGCAGCGCATCAGCGCTCACCTCTGTGTGGAGCAGTTACGGGGGTGAGAGGCAAGACCCAGGGGAAGGGACAGGGGGTGCCATGTGCCCTGTGGAGGGGGTGCAGAAGGACCTGGGGAGTTTGCAGCTCCCCTGGCCCGGTACCCAAACACTGATGAGCCTAACTTGTCCGCACAGTGGAGAAGGGGGAAGGAAAAAGCAGAGGCAGTCCCTTTGACGGAATCAGGGGCCCCAGTCAAAGATGCTCTTATCCCCCCACTTGCTGACTCTCCCCTGTTCCCACTCTGGAGGGGAGCCTGGTCTCAGGGACCCCTGTTTCATCCCTGTCTGGGAAATCACTTCAGCAGAGCAAGGGCATGGGGTTTTCCTGTCAGCTGAATTAGCCTTGCTTCAGCCTGTGTGTTGGAATAAATGAGATGCAAATGTATGCAAATGAGGGCATCCCCAGCTTCTGGGGTGGGCGGAAGAGATGGGGGTGATTCTGCAGGACTTCCCCAGATTGCTGGGGGTAGGGATGGGGACTAGGGAAGGAAAGCCCCTCTGGATCCCCGTCTTGGAGAACCAGACTGGACTAGACAGGGTTAATGCAGTGCAGCCTCAAAGGAGAGGAGCCTACAGGGAGCCTGTTAGCGGTTAGTGGCGGGGAGGCCAGAGCAAGGACAAGCCAATGTGCCTTTGATCTGGGAGCAAGGACCTGAATGCACAGGCCACAGCACCAGCTGGCACCCCTACCGAGCCTTTGTCCAAACCCTTGCCCCTGAGAGCCAGGACAGTGCAGATAATTGCAGGGGCAGAGGGGGTGGCCTGAAACAAGCTGTTCGACCCCTCCCTCTTCTCCCTTCCCCCCACCATCCAATCTGTGGCTTGGGCCTCCACAGCCACCACAGCCACTGGCAGAAACCACAGCTGTGGACATCTCTCTTAGAACCCATCCCCCACCCTCCTGTCTCTCTGTTTCTCTCTCTCGCCCCTCCCATCCTTCTCCCTCCCTCAGCCTTCAGGCCCAGCCCCAAAGCAGGTGGAGTTCTGTAAGGCAGCCCATCCTCGGTATAATGCCAGCTACGGATGCACATTACATATGCCCCGCTACGTGTTCTGGTGGCCACATCTTCAAAAGTAAAAAATAAATAGGTGATGTTCAACACATTTTATATCTCCCAGTATCTCCAAAGCATTATCACTTTAAACTGTAAGCAATATTAATAATGAGATAGTTTTCATTAGCTACTTCATTAGATGTAAATAATGACATTCTTTCTCATTCTAAGCCTGCAGAATCAGTGGGTTTCACACATCTGCGCGGTGCTGGCTTCAGCCGCACGTCACTTGGCGCCTGTGCTGAGTGGCTCCCCTCTGGAACAGCTGTGTGGTCCCAGTGGAGAGAAGGATACCAGGGGGATTCTTTCTGTTGGGCAAACTGTTGCGTCTTTGGCCTAGGGCAGAAAGTGGTGAGATTTCTCTGGGAGCATCTGACACCTTGTGCATGGATCTGCCTGGCCAGGCCTCGGGGAGGGCAGATGGCCAAGGAGGAGGCCAGCGAGGCCGCCTCTTAGCTCTGGAGTGGGGCTCACAGCCATGCTCAGGCCTGCTGGCCAGCACAGGCCCTGTCCCTTCTGCCCAGCTCTCTACCCTCAGAAGTGGAGGGCAGAGCAGTGCAGGGGTGAGGCTCACGGGCCTGCCTTTTGACAGACTAGACTCTAAGGATCGGATCTCCTCCCTGGAACCAGGGACAGCAACCTCCTGGCTTCCTTAGACTGCGGCAAGTTGGAATCAGGTGTCCACAGAGCACTCGTGAAGGCCAGGACCTGTGAGGAGCGCGTGCTGCTGCTGCCACGGCCACCCCAGCTCCTGGCTGAGAAAACTGAGGTCCAGAGGGGGTGTATGATGTTGCCCAAGGTCACAGTGTGGGTTGGTGACTGGGCAACAGGAAGGGGCGTCTGGGGCCAATTATTCGCTTTCATTCATTGCTTCATGTACCAGACCTCAGAGGCCCTGCTGCTGGGCTGGCCTGTGCTTTGGGGAGTCAGGAAACAGCTAAAGGGAGCAGCAGACGTGGAAGTGTGTCCTGGGAACACAGAGAAGAAAGGAGAGGCTGGCTAGGCAGGCAGAACTGGCGTGGACAACAAGGAAGGGTTTTCAGAGGAGGGGCCTCTGAGCTGGATCTCTTAAGAGAAGAATGGTGACAGCTGTAACCACAAAGATAATGAGAGCTGGCATTCACTACCTGCCTTCTGTGTGCAAAGGATGCACGCGTATTAATACATTTGTGCTTCAGAACAGCCCTGTGAAAGAGGTACTGTTATTCACCCCAGTTTGCAGATGGGAAAACTGAGGTAGAGAAATATCAACTAAATTGCCCCAAAATACATACCGTAAGTGGCCAGAGCCCAGATCCACACAGGCAGTCTCTAAGCCCATGTCCCCACCCCTCATAGGAAAGTCCTCTAGAGAGGAAGGCGAGAGGCCAGAAGGGAGGCCCAGCTTGGCTACATTTCCTCACTGCCAGTCTCAGCAAGACTGAGTGGAAATTTCCTTGCCAGCCCCCGTGCAGCGTCTCTGCTGATCACTTTCCCTCGTTTTTCTAGCCTCACCTGTTGATTTGGGATCCATCACCTTGGGGAGGAAAGTATCTTCTGATTTCATTTGTAGGGTCATGTACACAGAGGGTGCTGATTAGGTGTTCACCGAGTCACTCAATTAATGCAGGGAGTACAGCAGTTGAGGTGTTGCATTTTTTTCTCATGTCCTCCAGGAAGAAATGAAATCGTTCTTGCTGCCCTCAACCTCCAGCTATGGGGCGCGATTCCCTACTTCAGGGGCCCATTCCCTCTCCTCAGCATCCTGCCTGAGGACCAAGGAGCAGTGGGAGAGAGTGCCTTGGGGCCAGGGCACAAGTGACCGAGCGCCCAGGGAGCTGGGTGCACCCGCTGAGGTGACCTGGACCTCGTGGGGGAGATGGGAACACAGAGCAGAGGAAGCCCGCAGAGATTTTCTAGGAAGCCAGGGAACCACTTCCACAGAGCGCTTTGCATAAATTTACATGGCAAAGAATATTCTTTGCATGTTGTGTTCCAGAGGCTCCGATTCCAAGGCGACCAAAATGCCAGACGTGACTCAGGACGCCGGGCGGCGTGTGCCTGCCTGAGGATGGGGTGGAAGGTGGGCAGGAAGGGGCTTCAAGAGGGACTGGGCTGAAGGCAGGACCCCTCCACCCCTGGATGACCAACCTCTAGCACCCTCCAGGACCGCGGATGCCTCCGGAGGCAGGGGTTTTAGCCCAAGCGTTGCTCCCCTGCCAGGAACGGTTCCCACCACTGCGCCAGGCTGTCGTGCTCCGTGTCACGGCATCGTAACCACCTTTGATTGAGCACCAGCTGTGTGACTGTATGTTCAGGAAAATCTTTCAGGAAGGCCAATTGAAGAGACAAAAGGAGGTGCAGTTCTCTCTCTGTCTCTCTCTCTCACACACACACACAGAGACACACTCACAGCATCTCTGTCCCTACGTGAATACCCACACAGACAGGCACTGACACAGTGGAGGGGGGTCCAGCTCTGCCTTAGGAAGAGGTTGTCAGGTTGTTTGGGGAAACCAGACTCACCCACAGACTGTCAGAGAGCATGTGAGGCCAGGAAGGGAGGGGTTTGGCCCAGAGGAGGGAGGCCAGTGTGGGCAGGCAGGCAGAGACGGGGCCCCAGAGGAAGTGGGGTCCTGAGGGGCACACCGGTAGCTCTGTCATGGCAGATGGGAGTGTTGGGGAAAGTCTGAGCCAGGAAGGGGATGGAAGGAAAAGGCATGGAACCATCTGGCCCCGCCAGGGTGAATGAGAGAGAGGAGGCCTGTCTCGGGGCAGTGCGTGGGGATGGAAGCTATGCTGTTCGATGGGCATGGGCCAGGGCCCAGTGTCACAGGGAAGGGTGGCAGGATGACCGGTGTGAAGGAGAGAGGGTTCACAGTTTGCTGCCGTGGACGCTCACGAGCCACTGGAACTTAAGGAGCGAGGCACCTGGTGACCTGGTGAACTTGGGACAATATGGAGTCGAGGGTCCCTAGAGCCCAGGTGAAGCTGACAGGAGAGGGGACTGGCCCAGGAAGCGTGGATACGGGAAGAAGCTGCCCCTCCCAGAGCAGGTGTGGGCTGCTGCAGATGGAGGTGCCATTCAGGACCAGAGGAGGCGGCTGGAGAGATAGCAGAGGTCTTAGACGTCAGGTCCCGCTTCCCTTGTGCTGGAAGACAGAGGCCCCCGCTCTGCCCCTACAGCCTTCCCCAGCTGGAGGCGGGCCCTTCCCAAGGAACCTGGGGGCCTCCCCTTCTAGGCCTGAGAGATGTAGCCTGGGCCTGAGCCATGGTATCCTCAGGTGACCCCTGACCCTTTTTACCCAGCATCACCAGACACCTTGCAGGCAGGGCTCAGCCATCGTTGGCCACTGCAGGGTGTGGGCCCTGAGCTGCTGAAGGAAGTGTAGGGCCAGGCCAGGTGCAGGCAGCCTAGAACGCCCACCATGACCGCCCGTGGGGCCAGAGACAGTGAGTCCTCCTGGCCAGTTTACTCTGGAACCTGAGGCTGCCTGTCTGCCGGGGAGCTGGGGACTTCATCTGGAATCTGGTTTCAGAAAGCACCCAGCCCCGACGGTTTGGGTGCACTGCTGGAAACCAGCTAGGCCAAGACCGCTTCAGGACGACCAGGGCACCATCGTCAGGGCTACTTTGTTAATGTATTAAGTGAGAAGGTGTGTGGCGGGGTGTTGCCTAGTTAAGTATTGTGATTTTGAAATGGTGACGAAATCATGATATTTGATTGCATCACATCACACCTACAGTACCTGTGACGGGACCGGAAATACTGGTGCATTTTGCTGCCTCCATTCATCACTGAAGGAAATGCTCAATTTCAGCAGTGCATGAGAGTGAGATGCAACTGCCCCCAAATTCTTCTCCTTAAGAGCCTTGTTAGGCGCCCCTGAACTCCTCGGACAGAGTCACCTATGCTGTGAGCAGTCAGGAGACAGGGAGCGTTGGCAAGGGAAGGCAGTTAGTGACAGGGGAACCCAAGTCCGAGGGTCTGGGTGCGATTTTCTGGCCTGGGTGCTGGTTACCAGGTGTGCTCAGTTTATGGAAACTCAGCCGCCTGTCACCTTAGGATGGGTGCGCCAATCTGCACAAACAGCTGACTTCGATGCACATTTTTAAAACACCTTTCCGCGAACAGATGCACACGCAGGTGCGAGCTTGTGTGCGTGCACACACAAACACACGTCCACGCAGGCACGCCAGCACACGCCGGAGCGCTGCGGGTCCATGGGCGTACACGTGTCTTCAGAAGCTTTGCAGGCGTGTGGACGCAGATGGATACAGTGAGACAGAGAACACTATTTTTAGGAAATAACTCCAAGCAGACGAGGAGGCTTCCTGATTTCGAGACTAGTGATTGTCTCCGCGGAGAGGGTTGCCCTGCAATGGGCTGCTGTCACCCACATCCAGCCTGCCTTTCTTTTCCTTTCCTTCCTTCCTTTTTATCCTTTCTTTTTTTTTTTTTTAAGTAAGAATGGCTTTATTGTTCTTACAAATATAAAACAAGATCGCCATAAATAATTCAAGCAATGCAGGAAAGTACAAAGAAGAAAGTTGAAAATTACCCAAATTTCTACCAGCTAAGTTAAAAAAAAAATACCATTCACGTTTGGTGACAGGTATTACAGACGAGACGCCTCTCTCTGTTCAGTCAGAGGTGGAAGGTAGACTTGCTTTTGTAAAACGGGAACTTACTCCCTCACCTGCTATTTTTAACAGAGCTGTTTTCCTTAAACTTTGTTTGAATGAACTAGAAGGGAGAGAGGCTGCAGGTGAGGTGGTTCTGAAGATGGAGGTCCTGGGACTTCCCTCCCCGGCCTCTCCTCCCACATTCCGTGTGCCGTCCCCAAGGGCCAGAGGTGCCCTTTCGAGGCCCGGCTGTGTTGTGTTTGTTCTCTGTTTACCTGTCGCTTGGCCCGGTGCCTGCTTCACGCCAGTCTGCGGCGCTCGGGGCTCTGCTGGGCCACGCGAGGGGCCTGCTGCGGCGGGCTCGCTGGGGTCGTCCCTCACAGGCGTTAGATAAAGCCATAGCTGGACCCTAGTCATAGTCCCGGGCTGACGGGAAGGGGAAGGGACGCTGCCCTGGCACGGCGCTCCAACAGGTGTCCACCCTGCCCTCTTGAACCGGTGCGGCCATTCCCGGGTTTGATGTGGTAATTAGCGACTCAGCCTCCCTGGCGGCAGCTCATGCAGGAGCCGGCAGACCACATCCTGTTTTGGTGGCACCGTCCGCGGCGCATTCCTTGGCCTCGTGTCATCAGCATAGCGTGTCCACTCCAGGTCCTGGAGGGGCTGAGGCCGCTGGGGCCGCATTCTCCCGGTGTTGCCTCACTCTGCTGGCTGGCCGGCCGGCCCGTGAGGGCCACGGATCCTGCTTCTGCCGTCACTGGGGATGAGCCTTGTTTGTTCAGACTGGGGAGCCGGGGAGCCTCAGGTGCTCAGGGTTTCCCGTCTCTGGAAGAAGCCTCGCTCTGGGGGTTTCTTTTAGATCCTTCCAGTGGGGCTCAACCGCCACTGGGAACCCAGGACCCCAACGCCTGGCTGCCAACTCCAAAATTGATAGCCAGCTGTTTCCAAAACCCACGGGGCTGTTCTGGTGTCCTTGAGCACACACAGACGCCCCTTCAGTTGGTCACTTGCCAGATGTTGGCACCCCTGTGTCCCTGAGTACCCTCACCCAAGCAGTTGCTGTGGGGAGATCAGTGTCCCCCAGCCGCTGGCCCCGCCCCCAGGCTGGCTGTCTACCTGGAAACGAAGCTTGGAGTTTGGGCATTGACTTGGGAGCCACTGGTCTTCCCTCCTCAGGGCTCCAGAAGCTTCTTACAGCCTTGCCCTTCATCTGCGTCATCTTCAGCCCTCATCCCTCTGCTGCCTGGGACAGCAACAGGACAGGCCCTGGCCCTCCCCGCCGTGGGCCTCAGCCCTGGCATGTGGGTGCTGGTCATGAGCCAGTTGGGCTTGGTTAAGGAACCAGCAGGGGCAAGGGTTGCCTTTTGCGTCTGTCCAGTGGGGCAGAATGAAGGGATTCAGTGTCCCATCTCATCCAGACACGCCCTTGGGGATGGGGAAGGGAGGAGTGACCCCCTGCAGGTCCCCCACGTGGTCCACAGCCTGAAAGGCACGCGCTTTACCCAAGGCACCTTTGCCAGGCGTGCCTGGAGGAGAGATGGGGACCCCGTGGTCTAGGAGCCTCTCTGCATGTCCCTCCTTCTGCTCGCACAGCCCCCCCCCCGGCAGCGAGCTGGTCACCCTGCCCTCTGCCCTGCGAGTAGGTCAAGCCCTGTCTGTGTCTTTCAGCTTCCTCTCAGGCAGTGCGAGGACAGCCCGTGCCCAGAAGCAGGATGAGAAGATGGCAAACTTCCTGTTACCTCGGGGCACCAGCAGCTTCCGCAGGTTCACCCGGGAGTCCCTTGCAGCCATCGAGAAGCGCATGGCAGAGAAGCAAGCCCGGGGCTCGGCCACCTTGCAGGAGAGCCGTGAGGGGCTGCCAGAGGAGGAGGCTCCCCGGCCCCAGCTCGACCTGCAAGCCTCCAAAAAGCTGCCGGATCTCTATGGCAACCCACCCCGAGAACTCATCGGGGAGCCCCTGGAGGACCTGGACCCCTTCTATAGTACCCAAAAGGTGACTGCGCCCACCTCTGCCCACACCTTCTCCCAGCTCCCCCGTCAGAGCAGCAGACAGGGCAGGGCCTTGCCTCCGTTGGGGACTCTGTTTGGGTCAGTCCCCCTCCCCCGGCTTTGGGGGAGCAGATCCTTGGTGATCCAGACTCCGATCACCGAAGGCCAGAGCCGTGTGGTGAGATGGTTTCGTGCTATGAAAGAGTGAGAACAGCCACACTTAGATCTTCCTTCCTCGAGGAGGACCCACTTCGGGAATCACCTGTGGTTAGGCTTTCACCTCTGGAGGATTCCTGACTGGCCCGCGCTGTGTGTGAGTTAGAGCCGGGCCCTGAGTCCTGCCTTGAATTAAGTCCGGGCCTCACAGCACATCCTGTGGCCCAGGCTCCTACTGGAGCCAATGTGGAGCCCCCACACCCACCCCGGAGAGCCTGCTGAGCACTGGCCTTGCCTGGTGGTTCAGACGGGCGACCTCGGCAGCAGCCCTGGGCATCACAGCCCTGGGCAATGGGACCGTAACAACCCGTGGGAAATTGGGGGGCCAGGGATGGGGGCATTGTGCTATTGTCCTTCCTGAGCATAAGGGGAAGACATGGCCTGCTTCCTGCTGGCCCACGTGACTCCGGTAGGGTTCACATCAGGGATTGGGGCCACAGGTAGGGTCAGATTTGGCCTGAAGTTGGGATTTGTCAGAGTGGGCGGGCCGAGGCCATGGTGGGTAGGAGCTGGGGTTCAGGCCACATCTGGTGGCAGGTAGGTTTCGGGGCAAGTCAACATGGCAGCTAGGTTGGAGTTAGCTGGGCGGAGAGTGCCGTGACAGATGACCAGCCGTGGGTGGGGTCAGGGCTGGCTGGGCTAAAGATCGGTGGCAGGGGAGCCTGGGAGGAGTCAGGGCCACTGTCTCTTCTGTCCCCTTGTCCAGGGACACTCGATCCCTGGCCCGGATGTGATTCTGACCTCTAACCTCCCATCTCTCCTGCTGACCCCGGGCGACACCGCCTGAAGCCCTGCAGGGTGACGCAAGGACATGAGCACTTTGGTCCTGATAGACCTGCCAGTTGTCCCAGATTAAATGGGACTTTGTCTCAGCAGCTTGACCCTTGGAGGAGGGAGACCCTGAATTGGGCTACCTGGCTGTGCCTACGGTGGGGTCAGGCGGGTGGGCGCCGTCCTCAGGGGCACCTGGCGTGTGGCTCGGCCCCCAGCACTCACGCCCGGGCCCCGCTGTGCTGCGTCGACAGCATCTTCGGGTAGCGAAACTCTGAATGCCGAATGTACTGGAGTGCAGAGTTTGGACACATTACTGGAAAAAGGAAACCCTCGCTCTTTTTTAGGGCATCTGCATTGTTATGTTATTCCCACAGAACGTCTGACGTATAATACATTCTCACTGTGTGATAAGGAAGGAACGAGAAAGGCTGGGAGAGGAATACAGCCCAGAGTGTCTAACTGTAGTCAGAAGTCTCTTAATCTTGCTTCACACTTCTTCATCCCAGCTCCCTCATCAGACTTTTGGTCCCCAGTGGAAAACCTCACAGGGTGGGGAGACATCGGCCGAGGGAGAAGGGGAAGTAGGGACATCGGGGCCCGGCCTCTGCCGACAGCGACCAGTGTCTTGTTAGGACGGGAACTGTGAAAGTAAACTAAATCCCAACCTGACATTCTCCTGAACTTGACCTCATTCCACCCCAGCATGGGCAACCAGCAAGGGCCCACTGACCTGCCAAATGTGCCGGCTGCCCCGCCTGCTGCCCCTCCCTCAGCCTCTCCTCTTCCTGCACCCGCCAGCAGCCAGGGTTCTAGGGCTCCTGGTCAGCAGCTGTCCCCCCAAATATCTCTCCACAAGGGTCACCACCCCAACCTAAAGCAGCTCTCTGTCCACAGACTTTCATCGTGCTGAATAAAGGCAAGACCATCTTCCGCTTCAGTGCCACCAACGCCTTGTACGTCCTCAGTCCCTTCCACCCTGTCCGGAGAGCAGCCGTGAAGATTCTCGTTCACTCATATCCTTTGCAGTCAGTCCCCGCTGTGCGTACCCCCTGGGCCCCAGTGCGGGTGGGCAGGGGGTTTAAGGCCACGGCGGGTCCTCAGACCCGGAGCTGGGTGGAAGTGTCGACTCAGCTCCCACTCCGACCGGCTGACCAGCACCTGCACGTTAATGGGGCCGCAGGGGATTCGCGGGCACATGAAGGTTTGAGAATCCTGCTCTGATTCTTGGGGGAGAAACACCCTAGAAGCTCAGCGACTGAGGATCCCAGAGAAGCGAGTCCTGCCTGTGCCGGCTCTGACACTGGCTCCAGATGTCCTCTCGCGCTGCACCCCCGGGACCCCGCACCCCCGCCCACGCGCCAGGACCTCACACCGCGGAAGAAAGCCCTTCCCGGTAAAGAGGCACCGGTTGGGCATCTTTCGAGGGAGGCAACACTTGCTTTTTGATTAAGTGTTGACAGAATGTTTGCAGTTTCCGAGTATCTCGGAGACCCCGCTGGCGCTCAGTTACATACAGCACAGCCTGCAAAGCCGCAGCGGCAGGGGACGGCCCTGGAGCCAGGCGGCTAACGGGCCCGGGTGCTCCTTGGGGTTTCGGGACCCTCAGTCAGCCGCACCGCCGGTGGGGCCCAGTGTCGGTGGTGGCTGTTCTCCAGACTTGAGGCAAGGAGCCTCTGGGGGCGGGCTCTGGTCGCAGAGGGAGTCGCCCCTTACCGCCCCTTACCGTGACAACCTGGGCCACAGCCTCTCACTGCCAGCTGGCTCTGCGCCCGCTGGGCCAGCCCTGTGGCTGTTGGGAGTGTGGTGGGCTGGCCCGACCGAGTTCCTCAAGGTGTCCCTCATTTTCCCACCTACGTGGGCCTTTTCTGAGGTCAAGGCAAAGACCTCCCCCTTCACCCTCTGGGCGGGGCCGGAAGCTTCAGGAAAACACTGCCCAGTGAGAGACTAAGGAACCGAGGCCTCAGCTGACCACACAGGGGCTTTTTTCTCTTCAGGCAGAGATGGCAGGTGTCCCTCCCTGGCCCCGCTTTCTGCACACCTGGACCCACTCACACGTCCGCCCTCCCTCCTCCATCCAACTCGCGCCCACCTTTCTGAGGGGTGTGCGTATTTAGGTAAAAGCCCCTCCGGTAAAAGCCATAGCTGTGGCATCAGCAGGATGGCCTGGGCTGAGCAGACATCCTGGGGCAGGGGCTACCCAGGGGACCTGCCATCACGGCTGCCCCTTACTTTGTGGAGCGAGGAGAGCTCTGTTTAATGCGGAGCTCTTCCACAACTGCCCCGCCCAGGGGGCTGCCAGCCACCCTGCGGCCTCCTGCAGGTATCGAGCTGAGGGAGACCCTCTCCCAGCCCCCTTGGGGATTCTACATCCCCTAAGACTGATGAGACAGCCACACAATAGTTGCCATTCCTGCCTCCGGACTGTGGGCAGGGCCTGATGAGCCGGCCTGGCGGGAGGAGCATGGCCAGGCTTCTTCCTCACTCTGAGCCTGTCTCGGGGGGGCCTCACCCTGAGGGCGGGGCCTCGCTGAAAGCATGCTCGGGCTCTCACCTGGGGCTTCTCCTCCAGGTATCTAACCAACCCCTGCACTGTTTGGCAGCTACGGCAGCCCCCAGGGAAGCCGCAGCAGCCCCAAGGTTCCTGCAGGGCCCTGAGCTGGGCCGGGGGCAGATGAGGCCAGAAGGCAGGCGGGTGAGGAAGGCAGTGGGGGGCACTGGAGACCCCAGCCTGGCCAGAGGGTCCACCGAATGGTGACACTGAGGCTGTGAGAGGCTGTTCCACCTAGTAGGAGAGGCCCTGAGGGCTCTGAGCCAGTCCCTGTCTCCCAGGGCAGCTGCCCCAGGGAAACGCCTTGGCATCAGCGAGGCTCCGTGCTGGGCTCCGAGCCGGGCTCCTAGCAGCCACCACTTCCCGGCTAGGACCACACTGCTGCCCTCAACAGCGCCCCTTAGTGGGCTCAGGGCGCCATGGGGGAGAGAAGCACCTAAATCCCTAAGTCAGTGGGACTTGGGAGCAACCCTCTGTGCCCTTGACCCCTGCCATTAGAGTGTGCGCAGGCCAGCAGCAGCAGCAGCAGCAGCATGAGGATCTGGTAGGGGCTGCTGAGTCCAGACCCCGTCCCAGAACCAGGGTCTCAGCAGGGTCCCAGGATCCTTGAGCACACTCTGTCCCGGGCAGTTGTTTCCAATGTCAGTCTGTGAGGGGCACCTGCAAGTGTGTTAAAAATGCCTATTTCTTGCCCTCTTTAGACCTCTCTAGAATCATCAGTGTTAGCAGCCTCAGAATCTGCACTTTTTTTCCATGTGTTTTTCTTTTTAAATTAAGGTAATTCACATGCCATACCATTTACGGTTTAAAAGTGTATATATAGTTCGGTGGCTGTTGGTATATTCCTAACGTTATGCAGCCACCACTGCTATCTCATTCCAGAACATTTTCATCATCCCCAGAAGAAACCCATGCCCATTAGAACTCACTATGCATTTCTGATGCACCCAGATTCTGTATTTTGATTTGTGAACTTTCACTCAGCTTTCATTTTTTTTTGTTGTGATTAAAACAGACAAACATTACTGCCTTAACCACTTTCCAAGGGTGCAGTAGAGCAGTATTAACTCCATACACCCACTGTTGTACAATAGGGCTCTAGGGCTTTTCATCCTTCAAAACCCAACCTTCACACCCATTGTCTGCTGACATTTTTAATATCCTTTCAAATGTCTCAGCCCTACATCTGCAAGGTGTGCAAGCTCTGTGCTAGGCTCTTTAGAGAGGCGAGGCGGGGCAAGACAGACTTAAAAGGAGGCAGGGGGCTGCCCTGCTGTCAAGAAATCTGCTCCCAGGCAGAGACCACCTGCTTGCTGCCCCGGCCCCTCGGCTGCATGTGACAGGGAGCAGTGCTCGTGCCTCCTCCCCTTGCAATGCATCCCTGGGATGTCGCCTAAAAAAGTAAATAGGGGCCTGTAGAATTATTTTTTTCCTACATATTTTTGTGATAATCCTGCAGAATGTGTTCCTGCCAGGATTAAATAAAAGAAACCAACTGAACTCCAAATTCAGCGCAGTCACATTCAGAGAGACCTCACATTCACACCGAGAAGCGCTTTGCCTTCCTGGGTGCACAGGATCTGTTCACAAAATTCTCCCACGTTTCTCTAGCACATTCAAATGGGCAATCAAACCACATGTGTGTGTGTGCGTGTGTGTGTGTGTTCATTTAACAGCACAGATATGTGAAAATATCCCCCACAGTGAATTCCCTTCTCTTTGGGAGTTTTTTGACTCATTGGGATCTGAAGACAGGCATCCCCACAGCCCAAGCAGGCAGTCCTTGCTGGCATTTTAATCATGAGGCTGGGAGTGGGTGTTTGGGGACAATGACACGACAGGTTTGAAGATGTGCGGGCCTGGAGAGCTGGCCTTTGCCTCTGCCCACACACGGGACCAGCTTCACCATTAGCCCCAAGCCAGGCAGTGCTAACAGGTGTGCCCTGGCCGGGGGAACCTGACTCATCGCTGTGGTATCGCTGCAGGCTGGGCTCCATGGGGGACCTGGGATGCATTGGGCAGAGTCACGTGGACTAAAGGCTCAGTCTAGACAGAAGGCGATTACACAGACACGCACTCGCACACAGGGATGACTGACAGCAGTGGAAGGGCCACCCTCTAGGCCAGGAGAGCTGGGCAGGGTTTTGAGCAGTCAAGTGGCAAAGAAACTAGGGACCCTGGGCCATTACTATGTCTGAAGAAAGCAAAACAGAGCCAGCGGTATTCTCTCCCACCCTGCAACCCCAGCCGTGGCTGGCAAAACCCAGAAGGGCTGTCCACACTGGCTCCTCCTGCATCCTGACGTGGGGAGGCCGTATCCTGCAGTCTGAGGCAGCCTGTCCACACTGCTGCTCTCTGTCAAGGACCTTTCACCTGACTGTTCACCCATAGCCCAGAGAGAGAAGTGACTCTGCAGAGAGGAGTCTCCCCCGTCCTCAGCCCGCCATACCTCATGGTGACCAGCTTGGCCAGTGGCACATGCACCCTGGCCCTTCTTCAGTGCCTGTCTAAATGCCTCCTGCAGGAAGCGCCACGAGAGGCAGGTGTGATTCGTGGACCTGAGCCGCCCTGTCTTCTCAAGGGCCGGAGATTGGCACTCCCATTCCTCCTCCCCCGGGGCTGTCCGCTAACACTTAGGATGAGCCCTTCACTCATTTGGTTTTTCCCACCAACTGGCAGAGGCCAAGTGTGGAGTAGCATTCCCCCTTGGCAGGCAAGGGCCTATGGCAGTGTGACTCGCACAAGCCCTTCGGTCCAGAGGCAGGGCACTGGGCCCGGCGAGCCTCGGGGTCCAGGTACCGAGATGCCGCCGTAGCGGGGCCCAGAGCAGGGCTGCACTGATCTGCATTGCACTGCAGTCATTTTCTGTGGCTGCTCTTACAACTTACAAAAACTTGGTTGCTTGAAACCTTACAGTTCTGGAGGTCAGAAGTCCAGAAAGTTCTTAGTGAGCTAAAATCAAGGTAGCAGTAGGACTGTGTTCTTTTCTGGAGTTTTTAGGGGAGAATCTACTTTCTAGGCTTTTGCAGTTTCTAGAAGCTACTTGAATTCCTGGCTCATGGCCCTCTTCTATCTCCCAAGCCAGCAACAGCTGGTGGAGTGTTTCTCACATGCGTTTCTCTGGTCTTGGCCCTCCTGCGTCCCTCTCCACTTAGAAAGACCCCATGAGGACATCGGACCCACCCAGCTAGCCCAGAATAATCTCCCGATCTCAAGAGCCTTAATTTAGTCACATCTGCAAAGTCCCTTTCACCATAGAAATTGACATTTATAATTACCAGGGATTAAGATAGGGTTGTCTTTGGAGGTCTGTTATTTTACCTACTGTCATATTTTTTACTTAACCTCTTTGTGCCTCTATCTCCTCATCTGTAAAATGGAGACAGATTTCCTACCTCAGAGGTTGTTGGGATAAACTGAATTAGTTCATGGACACAGGCAGCAGAGCCTGGCACTCAGGCAGAGCTCCATAAATACGAGCTCCTAGCATTACTCTCCTTATTCAGGAATCATGTGGGATCTTCAGGAGACAGCTTAGCAGTGAATCTGTGGGGATGAAACAAGAATTTGAGGGCTTGTTAGCTCTCTGCTCAGTGAGGAAAACCTTGGCATGGGGTGTGTGTGTGTGTATGGTATGGGGGTGGAGTGTGTGTGTGTGTTCTGAGATGAGTATCTGATCCTTCCCTGAAAGCTGCAGAGGGAGATGTGCCTGCCATGGAGACGCTCATACAGGCAGAGGATGGGCAGGTGCCAAGCTGTGGGAGGGACCCCAGTGCCCAGAGAGGGGCCTCTGTAGCCCAGGCCTCTGAGCTGTGCCGCCTTGGTTTGATGGAGAGGCTCCCAAAGCCTGAGAATTCTTTACAAACTAGGGTCAGGTTTGCCATGTGTAGTGCCAGGAAGGTAGCACCGACCAAGTTCTGGATGGTTCTAGCAGACGGGGGTAAAGGAGGGAGTCTTGGAGCCCTTGGTGGCTCTTATGCTTTTTATTGTCAGAGGTGGCCAGGTACATGGCAGGCATGGGTGCCAGGGGGCCGGGAGGCTGGTAGGTCTCCCAGCCCCCAGCGCATCTCACCCTCTCGGCTGCTTTGCTACTGCTGCTACTTGTTGGTCTTGCTGCTCGCGTTGGTCAGTACTGGCGTCCTCATGACGCCACCCATATACGCCATGTGCAGACCCAGGTGCGCCCACTTGCGCATGCCCACCCAGGCATGCATGCAGCACCGCAGCTGTCCATCATTATATTAATGGCGGGAGGGTGGAAAAGCCTGAGACTTCTCAGGCCCTACACCATTCTGTTTCCTGATCCCCTAGACTTCCTGAGAGGGCTGGAGGTGTGGAGGGGAGTCACAGGTGCTGGAGAGGCCTCACCTCTCTCCCCTGCGGGAGCCCCCCAGGTTGCTGCACCTCCACCTGCACCCCAGCTCCAATCTGAGTCCTTGGCCTCCCCTCAGTGTCTGAGGCTCGGTGCGGCTGTAGAAAGGGTGGAGCTGCGGCTGGGAGGAAAGAGGCAGGCCCCTGGAGCTCAATTACCGCAGCTCCTGGGCAGCCTGAGGGATTCGCTGGCTGGCAGCTGCTGCACGCAGGGCTACGGCTGGGGCGGCGGGGAAGGGATTTGTGAGGGCAGCAGTGTCCCTGTTCTGGGCCGCGCCCTCTGGGGGGGGCCGCACCCACAGGAGGTCCAGGGTCTGTTCTGCGCCCCTGTAGCGGCAGGAAGGGGGCACTGAGCAAGTTTGGATGGTTCTAGCAGATGGGGGTAAAGGAGGGAGTCTTGGAGCCCTCGGTGGCTTTTATGCTTTTTATTGTCAGAGGTGGCCAGGTACATGGCAGGCAGCTGCTTCACTACTGCTGCTGCTGCTGCTCGTTGGGCTTGCTGCTCGCGTTGGTCCTGGCGTCCTCATGACACCGCCCATCTAAGCCCGTGTCCAAACTCAGGTGCGCCCACTTGCGCATGCCCTCCTAGGCATGCGCACAGCACCGCAGGTGGCGGGAGGGTGGAAAGACCTGCTTTCTCTGACCCTACAGCCCCACTGCAGGTCTCAGAGAGGTGACCTCATGGAGGTCAGTCAGAGCCTCATCTAGTCTGAAGCAGCAGCCGGGACTTACAGCCAGAGAGTCAGGAGTCAGGCATGGGCAGTGCAGTCCAAGACCAAGGGCCCTGACAGACGCCCGAGCACAGCCCAGCCCTGGAAGAGCGCCCCTTCTGGTGGGTGTCAGAGGGGTGCTTGAGAGCCAGGCAGGCCACGCAGCAGGCCCTCCTGCTGGAGGGGTCGCCTGGGAGGGAATGCCGCACCGAGGGAGGTGCTCCTGCCAAAGGGCCCCCCTGAGAAGGGGGCGTGCCCTAAGGGGTTGCTCCCACTGAGGGGATGCTCCTCCTGGGGTTGTTCTTCCTAAGGGTGCTTCTGCTAAGGGGGTGCTCCTGCTGGGGGCAGGGGGCTCCTGCTGAAAGATTTCTTGAAAGAGAGTAGGTGGAGCAGAGGACAAAGTGAGCAGCAGGAAGGAAAACAGACAGCAGAGGATCAGCCCCTGCCTGGCCAGGGTCAGGGTGCACGACAAGGCCTGTGCGTCCGGTAGTCCTACGTGCTTCAGAGCAAGCCTAGGTGAAAGGTCGGCCGGGGCTCCCATAGATGTGGGGGAAGGAAGTTGGAGCTCTGCCTCATGTCCTTCCTCTCCCAGCAACAGTGCTCCCGAGGAGCAGCTCATAGACACGCGTCTCCCTCCAGCGTGCTGAGGACGGGGCTCCCACACCGAGTAAAGGCCGGGGGGCCTGAGGCCTGGGGTTCACCCTCCTCCCTTCCCTCTGGCGGGCCTTGCAGGGACTCTGCTAAAGCGGCAGGTTCAGGCTCCTGTGTGGGGCAGGACAGGTGTCCAGTTGCAGGTGCCAGGGAGGGCACAGAGAGCAGCCTCAGCGGGGAGATGCTGGCATGGCGGGCACGAGCCCAGGAGCCCACTGGAGCCCTTCTCCCGGCTGGCGGCCCCCACTCCGGGGCGGTCGCTCGTGGCTTTCCTTGACCCCACGCCACGCTCTTCAGCATGCTCATCATGTGCACCATCCTCACCAACTGCGTGTTCATGGCCCAGCACGACCCTCCACACTGGACCAAATACGTCGAGTGAGTATCTGGGGACCTCTGCAGTGGTCGCCCCCACCCGGCCTTCTCCTTGCCACGTTTGGGCCGTAAAGTCACCCACAAAACAGGGGTGTGCCTGGACCTGGGGGGGCAGTCCTTGGCCCAGGCCCTTTGCCACTCCCAGTCCTGGAGTTACGCCCTCAGGGCAGGAAGGTACCCAATTTGGCAAATCGGGGGATTCTCCCTGCACCCCCAAAAATGATTAATAACGTTAGGGGAGGCTCTATAAGGTGAACGTACTGAGCACGCAGCGCGTGGCAGGCTGTCCTAGAACTGTGAGCGCCCTGCCCTTAACCCTCACGGCAGCCCCACAGCGTTGGCACAGCCACTGCCCCGTTTGACAGATGAGGAGACTGAGAGTTGCAGAAGTAACTTGCCCGATACCCCGCAGCCAGGAGGTGCTGCTGACAGGGAAAGGACTAGGGCCGCCCCCACTCAGTGCGAGCTCAGCCACACCCTGCCCTGCATTGCACAGGTCTCCTTCCCAGAGGAAGGACCTTGCACGTGGCTTCTAAGCCCACCTGCTAGGCCCTTGTGCATGTCACTCCTGGCTTCAGGGGACAGACGGAATGTCGGGACAGCTCCTTCCACCCAAGTGGCTTGCCTGGTGACTGTCCCGGTTGTCACGGGACCTGGCGCTTTGGTGCTGGGCCCCGCGTCCAGCTCTGACGCCTAGGAAGTCACTAGGTGTGGCCCTCTTCCATTCCTGTGGGCGCCGTCCTGGCATCCTGGCGTTCAGGGTGCTTCAGCCCAGCCCGGGCTGAGACCAGCCCCCACCCAGACTCAAGTGTCAGAGCATCAGCCTCCTTTCCCAGCACAAGGTAGGCAGTGGCCCCCACCTGCCGGTGGGCAGCTCCCATCCCTGCAGACAGGGGTGAGGGCTGTGACTCTGAGGGTCCCTCCTGCAGGGCCCCCTTATATGCCTGTATACAGGACCCCGAGGCTGGAGCAAGGTGCTCAGCAGAGGGTCTTCTGGCACCAAGGCGACTGAGACAAGAGCTGGAGAGTTCAGATGGGCACAGCGCAGGCACTTTGCCTACTAAACAGATGGGAAGGTGCATTAGTCAGCAGATGCTTGGAACAAAGCCCCAGCCCCCAACACCCGCTCTGCCATGGGGACCTTGCAGCAAGCCGGCCTGGTGCCCCCAGAGGGAGCTGCTGCTAGGGGCTTCTGCCACGTGGGGAGCCTGGTGCTGCTTGGGGCTCCTGCCACATGGGTAGCCTGGCCTGCAGTCTTCCGCCTCCTCGAGAAACCCGCCGCCTCTCCTCCCAGGTACACCTTCACAGCCATTTACACCTTCGAGTCCCTGGTGAAGATTCTGGCTCGAGGCTTCTGCCTGCATGCGTTCACCTTCCTCCGGGACCCGTGGAACTGGCTGGACTTCAGCGTGATTGTCATGGCGTAAGTACTCGTTCAGTGTGCCATGCTGTGCCACAGGCCGCCCTGCCCAGCACCCAGCCCTCTGCCACCCGCTGCCGTTCGCTGCAGCCACACGCTGTGCACGGCCCACTGTCCTGCGACAAGGGGAGATGGCTCCAGAGTGGCCCTGGCCAGCCAGATGGTCGAGTCCACTGGCTCATCTGTGACTCCGTGGCCCCGTGCCTGAGGGACATCGTTAAGATTCTGGTGTAGTGTCCTCTGCCCTGTCCGCTAGGGAAACCCCTAGCACAACCTGGAATCTCCGGTCACTGTGGCCAGTAAGCTGGATTCCGAGGTGGTTAAGGGGGACTCTCCAAGAAAGAGGAGGAGTCTGGAGAGGTGACCAGGCGTCCCCCAGAAACGCGAGCCAGGCCAGGAGGCGCGCCGCCCCTGCACGACAGCTGGGCACGTCTTAAGGCACGTGGGCGCTGATGGGACCCGGTGCACCTGCACCGCCCAGAGCCCAGGCCGCGTGGGGTTCTTTATCGCTGTTTATGGGAGAAACTGATGCCGAGGACACGCAGTGAGCGCACCAGCAAGCGGGCCTGATCCTCCACCACCCTCTGCGTGGGTGCAGGCCCACCTCCTGGCCTAGAGGGCCCTATCTGAGGGCTTGGCTGGGGGCACCCACTTCGGAGGGCTCAGGCTTCCGAGTGCTCTGGCGGAGGGTGGTTGGGGATGGCCTCCAGTGCTGGAGTCATGGCCAGGGGCTCAGGCCGCTCTGCGGGTTGCTGTGTGGGCAGCGCCCAGGAGAGCGGGGTTGGAGGTGGGCTTACTATGCCTGTCCTCTCGGGCCTCAGTCTCCCCACCCGTGCAGGGTGGTGCTTCAGGCGCTCTCAGAGATTTCGCTCGACTCTGAGAACGACTTTCTGGTGTTTTCAGATTCCCAGCCCCCACCTCGTCTCGGCCAGGTGTCACTCTGGGCAGGCGCTTCCTGCTATGGAGTCAGCCTTTGTGTGGGAGAGAAGGGGAAGCTGGGTGCTGCAGGCGGGGTCCTTTCAAGCTAGGCGTGGCGTCTGAGGGCCGGGAAGTGCATCAGAACCTCTGTTTCTAGGTATCTGTGAGCTGGCTCCAGCCTACCATTTTACAGGTGGGGGAACGGAGGCTCAGGTAAAGGCCACCACTTGCTCCAGATTCCACGTACATTTAGGCCTGAGCAGAGCCAAGTGAGCAAGGGAAAGTGTGGTGGGAGATGAGGATGAGAGTGGCCTTCCTGGCCAAAGGAGGGGAGCTGGCGGGCGCCGAGCAGGGAGTGAGGTCACCTGAGGATCACACTGGCCACAGCGTGGAGAAGACAGTAGAGGGGGTAGACGGAGGCAGACAGCAGGTGGGGGCTGTCTTAGTAGCCAAGAGAGAAGCTGGTGCATGGGGCCGGGGTCCACATGGAGAA
The DNA here is from genome assembly GCA_019455555.1 of Galemys pyrenaicus. Taxonomy (NCBI): domain Eukaryota; kingdom Metazoa; phylum Chordata; class Mammalia; order Eulipotyphla; family Talpidae; genus Galemys; species Galemys pyrenaicus. The sequence goes on along the minus strand of JAGFMF010011466.1, from coordinate 5,538,934 downwards.
GGTAGAGAGAGGGCAGGGGTGGCTGTTTGGAGGGGCAGACGGGACACCAGAGGCTCGATGGGACTCAGCTGAGCCAGTGGCGTTGCTGCCTATGCAAATGGAGACTAGGGGGAGAAGCTGCTGCGGCTGCGGGAGGAGGAGGCTGCCAAGGCCCGTGTGGACTGCATGCAGTTGGAGGCTGAACAGGCAACTGGATCCCCCAGTCTGGAGTCCAGACAAGAGGCTCAAGGTAGAAGATATAAATTTAGAAGCCATCAGTATATGGATGGCATTTGAGCGAGAGGCCGATGAGATCATCTGGGAACGAGTGTCGCCAGAGAAGGGAAGGCCCCAGGGACCAGACTACGGGACACTCCCACATCTCCAGGTCAGAAAAAAAGGAGGATCCAGCGATGGAGATGAGAACGGCCAGGGAGGGTGCGGGGAACCAGGAGAGAGCGGCGTCCCGAAAGCCAGCTGAGGACTTGAGTCAACTTGGAAGAGGAGTCGAGGAAATGAGAACAAGAACGGACTGACCGTCGGAGCCAACTGCTCGAAGACTCTGGGTGACTTGGACAAGACAGCCTCTGTGGAGGGGGCTAGGAGGCAGGGGAGCGTCCACGTCTGTTTGGTGGAGGTTGCTGTAAAACGGGACAGAAGATAGCGTGGTGCCAGAAGGGAGACGGGTCACCGGAAGGTGTTTGAAGAAGGGTGATACCCTTGTGGGCTGATGGCAACGTTGAGGAGAGAGGGGAAGCCTGGCGATGCAGGAGAGACGGATGCCCCCCACAACGCCCTTGAGCTGGCCCAAGGGCTGGAACCCAAGGCCCAGTGGGTGGAGTGTTGGCCTCAAGAGCAGGGAAGGCAGAAGGCGGTGATTGATAGAGTCATGATGAGAGAAGGAGTTTTCTGATTGCTTCTATTTCCCAGTGATAAGGAGCTGATCGTCAGCTGAGAACACAAGCGGGAGGCGTGTCAGAGCTTTGAGCCAAGAGCTGAGAGGGCGCACTCTCCATGCGTAGCTAGGAAATGGCACCGCCTTGGAAATGGAGCCAGCAAGGCCCAGCTCCAGGATGCCTGACAGGAGGGTGGCGGTGACCCCCGGCCCCTGAGGGCCTGGAGGCACAGGGCGGGGCTGGAGCAGGAGAGGCCAGTGTCTGCCTGGCCCTTCCCTCCCTCCCCATCCTGGCGCCTGAGCTGGTCCCTGCCATGGCAACAAACTCCTAGGTCCTGGGAAAGGCGTGGCCCTGGGCCCCTTGACTGGCGGCAGGAGCCAGGCTTCAGCCTGTCTTCAGCCCAGGACTCTGGGAGTTGCCCTGAGTCACCTCAGACCCTCAGTGAGTCCTCCTGTCCAGTGTCAGGAGAGCTGCCTTCTCCCTCCCCAGGGGAGCCCACAGAGCAGGTGCATCTGGCTCACCAGGCCTGCCTGCCTCCCTCCGCCCGGGCCAGGAGTGGCAAAGCAGAACAGGCCCAGAGGCCACCAGACTAGTTACCAGGTCTAAGCAGCTCTCCGATAAGATGCTGAGATCGCTCAGCTCCCGAGGGCGGCACAGGCCCGCTGGCACTTCAGGTCTGTGCTCCAGGCCAGGGTAGCCGGAAGCTTGGTGGGACGGTGACTCTGCCTTGTGAAAACAACTAAGCACTGCCATGGCGATAGTGAAACGCTCTGTTACAACCAACGTGGCTCAGTAACATGGGGCTCCTGGGTCTACCAAAGGGGTCTTGAGCCACAGAAAAGGTCTGTTCAGTGAAGCTCCCCAACATGCCCTCCATTTTACAGATGAGAAAACTGAGGCTGAGAGCGAGCCTCCCACTTGCCGCAGACTATGGAACGAATCGGCATCAGTGCCTCAGAGTACAGCCAAGCCTCCTAGCTCACAACCATGAAAGGAGCCCGAGTCTGATGTTTCTGGCCAGGTTTTGACCTGATCCCCTACCCCCCCCCATCCTGAGGTTGTGGAAGGGTGGAGGGGGGTGTTGGGAAGACAGCCAGAGCTCTTCCTCCGGCCCCCCTCCCAGCTGGGCATTACCTGCTAGTTAGCACAGCCTCCCACCTTCTGGGGTTGTTATGGAAACCAAATCTGGAGGGGAAGGAAGGGAGGGCAGAGAGGAGAGGGTGGCAGGCCCCGCAGTAGCTAGTGGTGCTGGCTGGCCCTCAGCCGAGCAGCCCCGGGGGGGTCCGCCCAGCAAGGTGGGGTGGAGCAGGAAGAACGCAGGGCCCTGCCCTTCCTCATGGCCCTTCAGCCTCTAAAAGGCTCCCCACTGCCCCGGGGCTGGTGTGACAGGGCGACCTCGCCCATCACCTCTACTCTTCCTGTGTCAGAGCCCAGGAGTTCCCCAGAAGCCCCCTGCACCCCCCTGCTGCCCACCAGCTTGCCCAGAGCAGGAAGAGTCAAATGGCTTGGAGGAGAGGTGTCCCCACCCGACCGGCCAGAGGCCCATCTCCAGCCCAGCCGCTGTCCCTCTGCCGGGTCCCTTCTGCTTTGCCATCTTTGGGACCCCAAAAGAAACCCCAGGGAGGGTCTAGGGCCCCAACCAGGGAGGCAGCCGGCTCTGGGTGATGTCAGGGGCAGCGATCCCCATGTCACCCAGCTCTGCACCCCACAGCCAGGCTCTCCACGTGTGCCTGACTGCACAGACTCGAGACCACGAGCCCCACTCGTTCTCGCTCACTCAGCTGCGGGGAACACGCACCTTGGCGTCCTGGCTATTCTGTGCCCAGCGGCAGCTGCCAAGGAGGCGCTGGCGAGCGGAGGCCCAGCACGGTCGGAGCCGGCACTGCAGGAGGGGCAGGGTCTGCACTGGGGCAGGTGGAATCCGGGCTGGGGACAGGCAGATCATCTTCCTGGAGACACGAGGACATGCAGGATCTAGACAGACAGGCCAGGAAAAGCAAGGACAGTTGTTTCTCCTTCAGATTTGCAGAGTGCTCTGCTCAGTCCCTGGGGCCCAAGACAGCACTGAAACCAGTGTGCTGAGCAAGGCAAGCCGGTGCCTTGGGCCACATCTGCTGGACCAGCAGCGAAAGAGTGGGCCCAGAACCTCCAGCAGACTGGAACCCTGGTCTCCGCTGAGGGCAGCACTGGCAGAGTTCTGGGCTCCACCTGAGAGTGCCATGGCGGCGCCATGTCTGGACCAAGAGTCCAAGCCTGTGGAACAGATACCCAAGGGTCTGAGCCTTCACAGAAACAGAAGTAGCCATCAATAGTTGAATGAAGCTGAGACCGAATTAGTAAGTGCATATGGGCCAGAACAGGGGAGGTGACTTCTCCCCCCTGCAAGAAGGGACTGCCTCTTTACCTGGGAGAGACTTTTACAAGCTGAAGTGAAGGAAAGGTCACAGAAAGGACCTGGTGGGGCTAGAAGGAAATCTCTGAGGATGCGACACTGACTTTGCATCTCTGAAGAGATGTGGTGAGTCAGGAGGGAGAAAACATGATCCATCGGGCCCCAGGAAGTTGGAAGGGCCCCCTGAGTGGATAGAGGAAGTGTCCACCCAGTGTCAGAGCTGGACCCAGCTGACTCCTGAACACCGAGTCCCTGGCCACAGCCTGCTGAGCCCTTCCCTGGAGGCAGGTGGAGATTCCGCACACAGCGGAGAGGCCTGGGGGTCCAGACTGACCTGCCCAGTGAGTCCAGCTGCGCTGCCAACCCACCTTTAGCACGACCCGCTGGCACTGGACTGATGTCCTAGGTCTGATGTCGCTCAGACACCAGGACAGACACACGTGGTTAAACATCAGACACGAGGCCGCTGTCCTTTGTTAAACACCTCGGTTAAATGTCAGACACCCTGGAGGTAAAGCCTTTGGTTAAATATCACAAGTCGCTTGCCACTGTCCCCGTGGTCCTGGTCACACACTGTCCATCTGCCTTGCAGACATCTTGGTCACGTGGCTCATCCATACGTGTCTTCACACTGCTTGGGCAGATCCCTGCCCCTCAAGGACTGACCTCTTCCTTCTGTGCCCTGGAGGCCACCAGTCATGAGTTTCCAAGTTCTGGGGTCACTCAACCTGCTGAGGCCCAGGCAGGATACCTCAAGGGCTGCCCGCTTCCCAAGGTCACTCCTCCCTTGGAGACCCACAGCCAGCCTTGGAGGGTCCTGAAGTGAGACTGGATTGGAGTCATGGGGTCGACACTGGCCTCTCCCTAGGTCCGTTCATCCTGTTCTGTTCTCCTCTTCTGTGGCCATTGCCTGTGTGCAGGAAAGCGTCGAATATTCTGACACCTTCTCTTCCCATCTTCCAAAGCATCGTCTGCAGACGGAGCTCTGCTTCTCGCTTTGAGTACCTTCACCTCAGGGCTTTGGGGGCCCTAAGCCACTCCTTGCACTTGGAAAGAACAAGGGGGCCACCCTGGGAGACCCAGCCACGCCTCCATGATGGCCTCAGACAGGGCTTAGGGTCTCATGGTTTGGAGCAGCCAAAAACCAGCTGGAAAACGGCAGGACGAGGACCAGAAAGCCACCTGCTTCCTGTGTCAGCCGACCTGCACCTCCTGGAAAGCTTCCCTCTTCATGCTGCTGTGTCCCCAGCCTCAGGCCCTGCCACGAAGTCCCGTGACACAGCCCCTGTGGCACAGAGAAGGAGGCAGAGTGGTCGCCTCCCAGCGCTGTCCCCCCACAGCATGGCCACTGGCCGAGCCTCCTGGGCCCTGCTGTGGACGTCTGTTGCCGAGGCCCCTGTGTCAGGCGGGTTAGGATGAGGGAGAACACCTGGGAGAGACCCCGGGCCACCCACGCCTCCCCGTTGGGGGTGGAGAGGGCGAGGACTGGTCGGGAGGGCAGGCTGAGGTGCTGCTTTGTAATTCCCAATAACTGTGGTTTGATTCTGCAGGTATGTATCAGAAAATATAAAACTAGGCAATTTGTCGGCTCTTCGAACTTTCAGAGTCCTGAGAGCTCTAAAAACTATTTCAGTTATCCCAGGTAAGACGCCAGGTTTGCCTCTCAGATCTCAGCTACAAGTGACTCTCTCTCTGTCTCCCCTCCCCTGACCGTGTGTCTCCTACTGGCGTGTCGTCACTGTCTCGTGTGTGAATTTCCCTTGTTACAGATACACCACTGAATTTGTGGACCTGGGCAATGTCTCAGCTTTACGCACCTTCCGAGTCCTCCGGGCCCTGAAAACTATATCAGTCATTTCAGGTGAAAATCAGGTTAAACGCCAAGGCTGGAGGGACACGCGCCGGCCTTTCCTGCCACCTGGGAGGCGAAGCGCCCTCGGGAAGGCCCTTGCGAATGTGCCTGTCCCCAGAATACCTTTCCCAGAGCTCGGGTGTGGGGGCGATGGGCAGCGGGAGTGGACACAGCTGTCCCCTCAAAGCCTCAGAGTGAGCTTTGGGTCACCCCGCCCCCTAGGAAAGCCCATTCCCGACACCGGGGGGCACAGAGCTCCTCACAGCAGCCTTGGGCGGAAGCCCAGCTCTTCCCCAGACAGCAATTTCTTTCACTCACTGAACTCAACTGTTTGATTTACTGAGCGCTTGTGTGGAAGTTGCTTCAGCCTGAAGCAACATCCTCTGAAAAGGAAATCAAACGAACCATGTTTGAGGGAAACCACTTACATACCTAGAACCAAAAAGGAAATCCTCAGGGCGGCCTTTCGTGGCTGAGTGCCGGTCCCTGCCCTGTGTCCCCCACCACCCCCCCAATATCTGCACAGCCGGAGCCCCAGCCCCACTTTGTGAAACGGAGTGTACTCTGTGGACAGGTGTCCTCAGGCCTTGGTGTCTAACAGCCCTCGCTGCATGGTGCGGTAGAGGTTTAGCAAACCGTGCATGGTAGCCTCAGGAAGAAATTCTCCTTGACAGATGTTGGCAATTGTACCCGGGAAATCTTCTAAGCCCAGACAGCCTCTCTAGAAAGCCATTCTACCCTCTCCGTCCGGAAAAGCGATCCAAAGACTTCTGACGGTTCCAGGCCCAGAGGGCAGAGCCCAGAGACTCCTTCCAGAGCCAGTTCTGAGTGCAGCCACACTCAGAACTGGAGTAGGCACTTCCTGTGCAGAGACTGTTGGGATCAGGTTGCAGGCCACCGATGTGGGGCAGTGGCAGAGCTGAGGGGAGAATTAGGTCAACCAGGGGACTGCATCCACTGCAGGAAAGCCGGTAGGCCCCTGGCCTGTTGCTGTCCCCATAAATCAGGGGCCCTGCTATGAGCGCCCAGGAGTTCAGACTCTCCCAAGTGGGGCTAATTATCTTATAAGAGGCACCCTCCCTGATGCTGTGAGCCAACAGTTCCTTCTGGATTCTGAACCCACCAGGGGAAGTCCACAGGTACCACCCTGGCCACACCCGAGGAGCCCCAATCCCTACAAGAAGCAAGTGGGCAGTCTGCCCCCAGTCGCTCACCTGGAGTACCGCCCTCTCTCCCCCTTACCCCCAGCATTGAGACAGGTGCCCTCGGCATTGGCACAAACATGCACACGCAGATGCTTCTGGATCTGTCCTCCAGGATGCCAGGACAGCCTTATAGCACACACTCCACAGAGTAGATGATCACACTGACCGGAGCAGTGAAAAAAAGCATGTTCCAGTCTGTTATCTAAGAAAGGCAGGAAAATATTTCTCAGTTCTGGAGAAAAGAAGAAAGATCACCAACCTCTAGATCCAGATCCTCTGGGTCTCTTCAAGCTGCCAGCAACCCAGTGAGGCAACAGACAGCAGGCCCTGAAAGTGGCCATTAGGAAAATGCCATGGTCAGCATTATGGAAGGCTTCCTGGGGGAGGTGTCCCCTGAGCTGAGTCTTAAATAGCCTTGGCACTCTTCAGGCCTCAGTCTCCTTTGCCATAGCGTGGGAACGAGATAGAAATGGTTGGTTCCAAGACCTCTTTGTCCAGCTTCTTCGAACTTCCAACTTCAGTGGCAGAATTTCCCAGTTGACCTCCCTCCTTCATCCGTGGTCTTTTCAAAAAGAATCCCATTACTTCCTCGGAATCATTCCTGCCATAAGTGGACTCTGTCATCAATATGTGAAACCTTAAAAGAGTAAATCTGTGTTCACCAGTTGGTATTTCCCCACAGACACTTGTCACAGGCCAGGAAATGCTTTGCTGGGCCTCAAACCCAATGCGCTAGGCCAAGGATACTGTAGAATGACAATTAAAGCAGAGTCCAGTTTGGGTATGTGAGCCGCCAAGGCCTTGCTTTGTGTCTCCACCCCCTCGTGGTAGAGCAGGGGCTCTGGGCCCAGTGAGCACAACCAAAGTGTCCCCACCAAGGTAGTGTGGCACTCACTAGAGATGCTGTGTTCTGGACAGTGAAGGACTTACAAATCCCACCAGCAGCACGGCTTTGGGCCCAGACCCCGCAAGGTCCACCCACAGCCCAGGCAGTTGCCAACATCTGCCAGGACGATTTCCACAGAGAACGCTGACTGCCCCTGGGCCCTGGGCAGGCTGAAGCATTAGTGGCACCCTGGGGACCACTTCCCCACGAGTTTGCCCCTTGCCGCCTCCTTGCCTCTGGGTCAGGGCACAGCAGCCACGGGTGCTCCTAACACATTAACCGGCTGGACGATGAATGGATGGAGCTTAATCTGAGATCTGGCCGCTTCAGTGGGGGCGTGGCGAGGGTAGGTGGGATGGGGGCAGGGACCTGTTGCTGGCAGAGAAGCCCCCTTGCTCCCCATGCTCTGCTCAAACTTGTCCTAGGACAGCGGCTAAGTGTCAGACCAAAAATGTCTACACGTGCTTTTCTGTCACTCGCTGTGTGGTGCTGGCTTCTGCAGGGAACTGGGTCGTGCAACTAACAGATCACGACCTCTCAGCTTTGGGGAATGGGATGGGAATGGAGCCCAAGAGGAGAAGGCGAAGGAGAAAATGCCATATAGGTCACCCCATCCCCTCCTGACCTGAATCTTTCCAAAAGGGGGGACCGTAGGACATTGCCCACAAGTGGCTTTGCCACACGTCCCCTCAGCCCCCTACCACATGTACCGTGCCCCTTCACCAAGGTCATCTCCCCATCTGGGATCAAGGCTGAGGCCCCTCCGTTGCTCTGGACCTTCTGCGGGCTACATGTAACTGGGCAGGCCTTGCATACCTGAGACCAGCCAGCGGGGGACAGACTTCGGTTGGCATTTTCCACACCCATTTCTTGTATTTGGCTACTGAAGAACAGAGGCTTAAGCCCCTCTGGAAATACTCAGGCCACATTGGACGTCTGCCCCCCAGGACATAATCTCATCAGAAAGGGAACTTGGGTCTAAATGCCCAAGACAGGCCACTTTGTGGTTGCCCACGTGGCTCAGCACCCCCTCTGGCCCAAACCCCTGGAGCGGGGCGCACAGGACCTGTGGGTGATCCCATGCTCCTTCTCACCTCCCCCAGGCCTGAAGACCATCGTGGGGGCTCTGATTCAGTCTGTGAAGAAGCTGGCCGACGTGATGGTCCTCACAGTCTTCTGCCTCAGTGTCTTCGCCCTCATCGGCCTGCAGCTCTTCATGGGCAACCTCAGGCACAAGTGTGTGCGCAACTTCACGATACTCAACGACACCAACGGCTCCGTGGAGGCTGACGGTGTGGTCTGGGAATCGCTGGACCTCTACCTCAACAGCTCAGGTGCAAACTTACTTTGTGGCCCGGGCACGGGCTTATGTGCCCTGCATGGCTGAGGCGCCTCCCACAGAGGGTTTGCCAAGGGCAGGTGTCCCTCCACAGCATTCAAGCCCCACCGGAGCCCCTAGGCTCAGGGACCCCAGTCCCCGCCTTGGGGTCCATGAGAGAAGCCAGATGATGGGCAGAGTCAGGATCCATCCTCATGAGTTCTTGGGGTTGAAGGGGAGATGACGCTAGAAGAACAGGCAAGGTGGAATTAGTCGGAAAGGCCGACGGGAACAGCACTGCCGTTTGGAGCCGGGACTGACCCTCGAGTGTCGGGTGTGGTGAGGCGGCAGGACTGCCTGCAGAGGGAGGTGTGTTAGCTCGGGAAGAGTGTGCTGTGGAGCTGGGCAGTTTGTGAGGCCTGGCGTGGAAGCCACACCTGCTCGGCTCGGGATGTTTCAGTTGACTTCAGCGTTCCTTGCCAGGAGAGGGTAAGAACAAACTTGTTGGTTGTACAAAGTCTCACGAGTCCCTCTTGTTTCACTGGCCCCATGGATTGTACTTCTGTTCTCCAGCTCATGGCCAGTAGCTCCTTAACTCGTCCATTGACCTAGAGCAAAGATAGATGCCAGTGCAGGGCCAGATGCCAGGCCACAGAATCCCTAAAGGCCAGTGTCAAGTTAAGGCCTCTAACTCACACCAGCAATCCACTTTGGAAGAAGAAATCTAGAAAGTTGAGGAAATTTGGAAATGAGGACATTCGCTTATGGTTCAACTGTGGCCAAGAGCAGTGGTTGTAAAACTTCAGTACGCACCAGAATCCCCTGGAAGGCTCTGGAAAGCACAGACTGATGGGCCCCACCTCGGGAGTTTCTGAGTCAGTAGATCTGGGGTGACACTTGGGAAGTTTCTCACCAGTTCCCAGCTGACAGTTGATGCTGCAGATCTGCCTTTGAGAAGTGCTGCTTCTGACCAAGGCAGGTGGTGGTAAGTGACAGCACAGCAGAAGGCCACAGACAGGAGGAGACAAAACTGGGTGTCTCATCGGGTCCAGCCCCAGCTCTCTCTGAACAGACCAAAGTATGGCCACGGTGAGCGTGCCAGGCATCATCCTGCCCCCTTATCCACAGGAAGTGGGTCAGAGCTGGGTAGTCATCTGGCAAGGCCTCACGATGACTCAGCGCCAAGCTGGAATTCTTCCCAGACTCCTGCTTCCTAGTCTGGGGTCTCTCTTAACCCTGGTTGCCCTCCTGAGTGGTAGGGGCAGGATGCAGAAGTTCATTATGGGGATAGCTAAGGGTTTCCTGTGTCTTTCAAGAGTATGGGGGGCACTGGCAGTTGAAGGTCTGTGGAGTAACAGGAGGAAAGCCAAAGAAACAGCCAGAGTGGCCTCAGGCCCGGCCAGGCAGAGGGTGGGAATCAGGGCGGGGACAAAGAAAGGGAAGAAACATCACGAGTGGACGTTCCCAAAGTCCTGTGTGTAAAGTGGGAACCCCAAGGGCCCCCAGCCACACATGCCTCTCACCATCCAATGTTTCTCCTCCAGAAAATTACCTGATCAAGAACGGCACCACAGATGTCTTACTGTGTGGAAACAGTTCCGATGCTGGGTATGTGCTGCCCACCCCCTACGGGACTCTACTGTGCTTCCAGTTATACCCTTGGCCCCAGGGACCACAAGGTCTCCCCACCACCACCACCCCCTCACCTCCCTTCCTTCTCAGACCCCTGGCAGCTTCCCTGTCCCACCCCCACCACAGGGGAGACACTGCTCAGGGTTAAGAGGGGTTGAATTCAGGTTACAGGTAGTGTGAGACTGGGAGGAAGCCCTACAGAACCCCCTAACAGTACAGCTGAGGGTGCATCCCCTTCCAGAAGCCCTCAGGGCTGCTCTCCCACTCCAGTCCTGACCCCTCCCAGCTGATCTGGGAAGAATGCACACGGTCTCCCCAGCAGCCCAGAGTCTCTTCCAGAGCCAGGAGGGCCTGGACCTGCAGTCTGAGGTGCCCAGTAAGCACGTGCAGCCATACCCCAAGGTCTGGGTCAGCGACTGCCAGAGGTTCTTAGTGGGAGGGTGCACAGTCACACCTATGTGCTCTGTGGGGTTATGGTCCCAAATCTCTGCGCACCAGAGCCATTCCTGCCACTAAAGAGATTGTCTAGAAGGGCTTATGGTATGAGCAAGGCATAAAGGCCTCTGGCTCTCACTCGCTCTCTCACTCAGTATTTTGTGCACACCACGAGTCTCCGAGCATTTGCTGTTTGGAAGGGAGCTGCCCCCTCCTGCCCAGTAAATGGCTCTACCTCACTGTGCCTGAGCGCAGTCAGGCATACGGGCATGTTCCACAGACTCAACCAGCTTGCATCCATCCACCCCAGAAGCCTCCTTCAGCCCCCGTGGGTTAGGCTTCACCCTGAGCGCCATCTGATTCAGCTCAGCCGAGCTCCCCTGCCTGCCTGTGCTGTGCTCGGCTCCCCTTGGGATAGGTAGGCAGAGGAAAAGTGAGCCAGGCCCTAGGCGTGTCCTCTGGGAAGTAAAAGGCAGCTCAGACAGCAGCTGGGATGATGTGTCATGGAGGCACAGGGAGCTGGGTTTAGACCTTCAGAACGCAGACGGTGGAGGAAGGCGCGGAGGGGGCCCAGGTGAAAGCGAGGAAGCAGGAGGCAGCCGTGCAGCGCTGGGTGTGTGAAGCACGTACTGGGTTGCCCAGGCTGGCTCGTCAAGCCCAGGGAGGGTCTGACGGGCAGAGGACCCCATAAAGGACAGAATTTTCATGTCTGGCCACAGGACGTGCCCCGAAGGCTACCGGTGCCTAAAGGCAGGCAAGAACCCTGACCACGGCTATACCAGTTTCGACTCCTTCGCCTGGGCCTTCCTCGCCCTCTTCCGCCTGATGACACAGGACTGCTGGGAGCGCCTCTACCAGCAGGTGCGTAGGTGCCCTGGCTGCAGCGGGTATTGGGAGCGGGCTCGGGACCCCTACACCAGGCCCAGGCTGCACAAACGACTAGCCAGACATGGCCCCAGCAGCTTCTCCACTGGCAAGAGCTGAGAAGGGAACTGGGGATAGACACCGTTGTCCGAGGGATGGGGGCTCAGCAAGCTAATACACTTTCTTTTTGCTGGTAGCCGCGTACCCACCCTTTATATAAAACACTGTGCTCTATGGTCAGGGTGCACCTTGTCCCCCAGGCTACAGAATAGTCCCCTCTGTGGCTGCATATCCCCCCATGGACGGGGCCGTTCTGAGTCCCTCTCTTGGCAGGCCCCTTCTCTGGAGCGGGATAGGCTCGTCCCTCCCCAGGGTGTGGCACAGCCAGAATCCCTGGCACAGCCAGACTGGGCAGCTGAAAGTCCATGACCAAGACCCAGAAGGGACTCCAGTGAGGGTGACCTTTTCCCCTTGCTCCCCCAGACTCTGAGGTCTGCAGGGAAGATCTACATGATTTTCTTCATGCTTGTCATCTTCCTGGGCTCTTTCTACCTGGTGAACCTGATCCTGGCTGTGGTCGCCATGGCCTATGAGGAACAAAACCAAGCCACCATTGCGGAGACTGAGGAGAAGGAAAAGCGCTTCCAAGAAGCCATGGAGATGCTCAAGAAAGAGCATGAGGTGGGTGAGCAGTGCAGTCAAAAAGCCTCACCTGACTGTGGGTGTCTATAAAAATGGTGCATGCTGGGTAAAGCAGTGCTTGTAAGTATGGTGCATGCTGGGTAAAGCTGTGCCTGTAAGTATGGTGCATGCTGGGTAAAGCTGTGCCTGTAAGTGTGGTGCATGCTGGGTAAAGCAGTGCTTGTAAGTATGGTGCATGTTGGGTAAAGCTGTGCCTGTAAGTGTGGTGCATGCTGGGTAAAGCTGATGCCTGTAAGTGTGGTGCATGCTGGGTAAAGCTGGTGCCTGAAAGTGTGGTGCATGCTGGAGAAAACTGGTGCCTGTAAGTGTGGTGCATGCTGGGTAAAGCTGGTGCCTGAAAGTGTGGTGCATGCTGGGTAAAGCTGGTGCTGTTTAGAGTATTCCCTGTGAATGTGGAGTCTGCTCAGTAAAAATTAATACCCGCTGAGTGAAGACACTGTCTGTTGGGGAGAGGCCTACTACGTAAAAATAGTACCTGCTGGGTAAAGGTGGTTCCTGCGCGTGAGGTACACTCACAGTCCTAATGTATCCTATTCAAGGGGTGCCTTCTCTCAGGGTGGTGAGGAAGGTCTGAGGTCTGAGGCCTGAGCTGGCTCAGAAGATAAGCTTTGCTGCCCACAGCCCCACAGCTGGGTGCTGGAGGCTAACTACAGAGCAAGCCCATGAGCAGCCAGACTTTGGACGTCCACTTTCTTCTCAGTGCCCGTGCCACCTCCCCTAGAACCCATTTTAGTCACCCGAACCTTCAAGAAGATTCCTTGCCCCTCTAGTTCGGTTGCTTCCTCTGTTTACCAACCATCAACAGCTCCCCTCCCACCTCCAGCCCTGTCCTCCACACTCCCCTCTTCCAAGAGCTGCCAGTTCAGCCCCCACTCTCTTCCTCCCTGGATTTTGATCTTTCTCAGAACATCTGGGTCTGTCTGAACTCCTCTCTCCAAGAGAGCTTGTGTGGGGTGAGGTGCATGTCTGTTTACTGATGGTGAAAATCGAGACACATTGCCAGGCCTGCCTTAGCCTGGGGCTGAAGCAACTCCCCATGACAAGACACCCCTCTGCCACCCTTTTCCAGGCTCTCACCATCAGGGGCGTGGACACCGTGTCGCGCAGCTCCTTGGAGATGTCCCCTTTGGCCCCGGTAATCACCCACGAAAGAAGGAGCAAGAGGAGAAAACGAATGTCTTCAGGGACGGAAGAGTGCGGGGATGAAAGGTTCCCCAAGTCCGACTCAGAGGATGGCCCCCGAGCGATGGTAATCCCCAGCGTGGCTCTGAGGCCACCATGTGGGTACAGCCGCAGCCCACAGCTGCTCCCCCAGGGGAGCATTCTTCATCCCTTCCAGTCCTCCCTCCTCCCCCATGGCCGTTCTGGGGGTGGAGCCCTGGGCAGAGGGATGGAGAGCTGATACCCCCATCCTCAGCTAAGTCTCAGCACTAGGGCTGGGGCTGGGGGACAGCCTTGGCCTTGCCAGGCTGAGTGAGGGCATGGCTGACTGCCTGCAGCCCTGCCAGACCAGGACTGTCTGCTCCCCAGACTTCCTGCCTCCCCACTCCCCGCCCTAGTCCCTCCTTCAGACCCAGAAGAGAGTTCATCTCAAAGCCCCAGAGGCTTCAAGTGAGGGGGATCCCAGAGGATACAGGATGGCGTCTAGCCCTGCACCCCTACCCCACCATCGTGGGCTCAGCTCCCAGTTCTGGCAGAAGCCTGCACTGAGAAGCTGAGCAGGCCGATGCCGGGAGAGGTGGGCTGGGAGCTAGTGAAGACCTGCCTGTCACGTCCCCTCTCCACGCCCCTGCAGAATCATCTTGGCCTCGCCCACGGCCTCAGCAGGACTTCGGTAAAGCCGCGCTCCAGCCGCGGGAGCATTTTCACGTTTCGCCGACGAGACCTGGGTTCTGAGACGGATTTTGCTGATGATGAAAACAGCACGGCGGGGGACAGCGAGAGCCACCGCACGTCGCTGCTGGTGCCCTGGCCCCTGCGCCGGCCCAGTGCCCAGGGACAGCCCAGCCCCGGGACCTCGGCTCCTGGCCATGCTCTCAATGGCAAAAGGAACAGCACCGTGGACTGCAACGGGGTGGTGTCCTTGTTGGGGACGGGCGACCCCGAGGCCACCTCCCTAGGGAGCCGCCTCCTCCGCCCGATGATGCTGGAGCGGCCCCCAGACACGGTGAGCCAGCCCCTCCGTGTAGCACCAGGGCAGGGCTGGTCAAGCTGGTCACCAGCGCCAGGCCCAGGCTGCTCATCTAGTCTTCATTGAGCACCTGTCGTGTGCTGGGCTCGGGGGGGATACATCTGAAAGCTGTGCTGTCAGAGAGCTTCTGTGCAATGGGCAGACGTTCAGAAATCAAAGGAAGAAGAAACATAGGCATCTGCGTGCGTATGGTATGGAATGGCGGTGAGCAGGGAAGGCGGCTGAGTGCACAGTGCCTGCTAAGGCCCGGGCACAGCAATGTCGTGGTGGCATAGGACCAGCGCCCTGGAGGCCTGTGGGTGCCAGGGCTTAGCCCTGTCGAGTTGCTGGATCCTGAGCAATTCAGGAGGTCCAGGGTGACAAGGCGACTCTTTTTTTTTTTTTTTTTAAAGATTTATTTATTTATGTATACAAGCACTGGGGTACAGGCCAGAGGTGTGGGGGGGTGAGAGGATTCACCACAGAGAGCG